>JAQGAA010003792.1:0-10355 GCA_034696425.1 Isotoma viridis
CCCTTTTCTTCCTATCCCATTTTATATCCCTTTCTTTCCTCATCCCATTTCTTCCCATCCCTTTTCTTCCGGTTACCCTCCTATTTCAAGCAATCAACTTTAAAACCTATGTTTCTTCTAAAATGATTTAGTGAGTATTTTGAAAGGTTAAAAGCCTATTTGCATTGCTTTCTTTATAGCACGCAGTGTTTTCACAATGAATCTTATGGAATTGTTGACAATTCTACGAGCATCCAGTTTCTCAGAGCTATAAAGTTTTAAAAGGTGACTTTCTTGTGTTTTTATTCATGTGCCGTACTAATTTTACAGCAAAGTACGCAAACTGTAGGGAACAAACCATTCCAATTCCAGTAGGTTGTGTCGTTGAGTACTTTAGTGCTTTATGGGTTAAAATGAAAGTTTGAACTCTCGCATGAGATCATGTTGCGTCAACTAGGTTGTAAGTATAAGTACTCATTTAAAGTAAAACTATTCAGTGACGTGACCTATTTTTTATCAAGTTTTTCAAATGAGACAAAAAGAGATGGCACAATTATTGGATACAATGAAGTTTTGAAACCATATTCGCATTTGAAATGGTATCATGAAAAGAGTTGAGTTTTTGGTGTACACAAATGGAAATTTCTCAAACAAAAAATCCCTGTCTACTCCCATTGTGTTTTTGTTCTTTCCAGATTCTGCTATTGTTTCAGAGACATTTGATTTTTTATTATCCGATCCAAGTGGTATACCTTAGTGTCACATAAAATGTCCGCTTTCAGCAAAGTCAGGGAGTATCCACTTTGCGAGCAGATGGAAATTGTTATTGTTGTTTTTACTAATGATGAGAAAATGACACATTTTGGGATAGTTTCAGCATTTAAGTTTCAGCTTTGTTTTGTTCATTCTATGTATGGAACCTTTATTCTTTTCATCTCTTTTCCAAGTAGTAGCGAGCGACTATTACGGAGCCACGGCAGTAAAGTTTTAATGTCCAAATAACGGAAAGCCGTAGCTTGCTTTAGCACAACACCAACTATGAAAGATGAATAAAGTGCATGCATCATGGCATTTTGGAAGAAAATGTTGTTAAGTTGAATGAGTTGGAAACTTTCCTGTACTAAGGGCCAAGTGGAGGGCCATTTCTGTGCATAAAAAGACATCTCTGCTAGAGAAAGCGGCTTAATCTGAAATGGGCTGAAGGATAAGGGTACATAAGTAAGTTCAGACTTAGGTAAATGAATGAATGTATGTCTCTTTGCTTTTTGTAAGAAATCTTTGGAAATGGTTAAGACGTTAACAGACTTCTGGACTTTTTACTGTAGATCTCCAACCAAATCGGAAACCATTGTATGTAATATTCCTGAACCCGACCTGGATTCACAAAAGTCCTTTCCCCATTAGCATTAGAAAGTATTTTCCTTTACTTCTACACAATCTGTATAATCACGCGACTTGTTTTACTTTCAATTTCCAGCTGATTCTTACTATTTTACAAGAACTTTTGGAAAATTCTCTTAAAGAGTTCCAACCATCCAACCTACTGCCACTTACTGTTTAGAGAAGTCATGACTTTTATAATATAGCCCATCTTACCTTAAGCTTATGAATACTGAATGTGCCAAACTCATTGTAAGCATTCATTTTGTTGGCTCTGTTGCTCACTTTTAGTACAGTGTATGCGTTATTTCCTGACCTAAATACAGCAATTCACATAAGGAGAGAGCAAAGTGCTTCTTGTATTATTATCATCTTCTTATAGTCTTTATACTCTTCTCATAAATCTTTTCTTAAGTAAAAAGTAGTAGAATTGGTCAAAACTACCCTACGCTTACGTCAATGTCATGACATGAACATTAGTTTACTATTCTGTTCAATAAAATAAAAAAATATCATTGTTTTGTGTTATTTGTTCTTTAGATGGTGGGATATAAAGGTGACGGGTAAACGGAAAGGACGAAAATCTGAAGCAGCAATGTCACAAGAGAAGCCCCTAATACATATTCAGGTAAAATTCTATTAAACTTAATGTTCCACATGCATGTTATTTACGTCTGGTTTTGACGAATATAAATAATCTTGAAAGCGAATGAAACTCAAATAGTTAATTGTACTAGTTTGAAAATTCAGAAAGAATATGAACATATTGGTTGATCGTTTTGTTTTACTACATCTAGTTGAGTAAAATGCTTTTATCATAAAGCAAATAGTAGGAAGTTCATTTTTAAGGAAATAGGTCATTTTCTTGAATTGGGTATTGAGCCCTCTCTCAAGTTCTTCCTTTATTTTCTAGTAGAAAGAAAGAGAAGAAGAACATTAGGGGAATTTTATTGCAAAGTTTATAAGCGAAATAATCCATGATAAAAGACCGTTTTTAAAGATCTGGAGAAGACATGCACTTTAATTCTATTTAAGATAAAAACGCAGAAGTACATAAAAACTAGGAGTCTTATAAAGAAGTGTATAACAATGAGCGTTAAGTCAAAACTTATATAAACTCTTTCATTCAGTAAATTTGACGTAAAAAGAGTTGGGTTAGGATTTTTTTTGATTTGGAGTTTATACCAAAGGGCAAAAGGTTGGAAATACATACAAACAAGTATTGACCCTGCCTAAAGTTATGTCAATATCAAATATTGACCCTCGGCCTACTTCTAATTTATTCTCAGGCCAATTTTCAACTTCTGTTTGCAATTGGTATGTATTATCGCTCTTAAAAGTCGTACTGTTTAAGCACCCCTGTGTAGCTTAGTAATTTAAAACGAAATACGTTGATAATGAACCTAATTCTGAAAGGTATGCAGTTTTTTTAGCAAAATTCATCAGTACAATTAACAAATTAAATGCTTAATCAAATTTTTAAAACTTACAAAATTGCTCTGGTTAGGCAACAAGTCTTATGAACCTGTTTTAGATGAATCTGCTTGTTACAAAACTGGTAAAGGCATTGATCAAAAACTTTATTGATTTATACAGGTTAACTAAACACTTCAAATATATTATGTGCGTGTTGGCATTATCAAGGTTATTCAAGGCAATAGAAGACATGCTGGGTCAGTAGTTACGATTATCACCTCGCCTTTCTTTTCCTTTTGATACATTTTATTTAATTTGGTGCACGCTCGAATGCATTTCCTTATCTTAGCTATCAGATCTTTTTTACTACTCCTTGTTTCCCAAATTACTGTAATCGTCCATCCCCTCGACGACAGGCTCATTGATTAATGTTTGATCGCATGGTAGAACAGGAAAAGCCATTTACTAAAGCAACATCACGCTTGTAAGAAAGGAGAAGAAGGAGTTTATTTTTCCTGAATGGCAAGTATGTAATTGTTCCTAAAAAAACCTGTAGAAAATGACCGAGGATAAAGACGTCATAAGAAAGCACACACTCTACACTAACGATAATAATAATACATGACTAGAGCATGGTCATAAGGAAGGGAAATTTTTCATCAGGCAGGGTATTATATAATGATGATAATCTTGTAGAGGGAAAGGAAAGAAAATAACAAATTATTTTAGGAGAAGCAAAATGCAAAGGTTGTTAATGAATCATTAAGCATCACTTCCATAAACCTTTGCTAATAAATGGTAATGTTATCGTTGGATCGTTGGTCCTTGTTTAGAAAATTAATTTTTAAACAGGTTGAAAGAAGTGAATTATTTAAGCTATGGAACATTGAGGCTTAATGTTTTATTCAAGAATTTACCTACAAAATGAGATTGCACTTTTACATGACGACCCAACGGATAATTATCTTTAGGCGTAGGAAATTAGGTTAACGTACGTTTAGGTATAATTGCCATGCATAAGATATAGTTTACATAAGATTAATGGAAACTTATTTGTGCAATAATGTATAACTTTTTCAGAATGCATCGACCCGTATGCTACGATCCCCAAGCCATGAATCAATCTCGACAGAAATATCACTACTTTCCCTTTCAAGTTTGGGCCCATTTGTCCGAATTCCATCACCAATTCCAGATGGACGACACAGACTCATGGTTCCCAATTCTAGTGAAGGATTTAAAAGTCAAGACTTCTTTGTAGAAGAGGAAAATGATCTGATAAAAAACTTTGGAGCATTATTCAAGTTTTTGGGTCTACCGAAATCCTTCTCAACAACAAATATCAGTTCAACACTTCAACCAGATCCAGCTATTACTTTGCTACGAAAGTCAAGCTCTGAACTAGATTTGTCTCAAGTCCAATGTAGTGACGTAATCTTTCGAACACACTTTGGAGTTCAATCTCGAAGTTGTTCAACATGGGTAGCCGTTGGGGATGTTTCATCCACATCTCAACTCCCCTCTCCACAGGGTCGTCCGCAGCATCTTGGCCCCAATGGAGGTTCATCTTTTACTCCTGCAGACCTTGTTCGCTCGGTTAATAAAAAGATTAGGCAACTTTATATTAGAAAACGCCTACTAGTTGCCTATCGAGCCCTAGAGCGTATGAATCAAAGTGACTTTGACTTGGATAAGCTTCCTGTTGTGGTCTCAATGAATTCACTCGCAAACCGAACTGATATTCCAATCCAGATTGCCAAAGCAGAGTTGGATACTCTCAAGATTCCTACTAAAAAGAAGCAAGTAAAAGAAATTCCTCTAACGCTCAAAGACGTGGAAAGAGAACGTGGACGACCACTTTCCAAATTCGAACGAAATATGATGTTTTTTAACTGGCTACATAATCTGGATGAGGATTCTTATGAATCGATCGAGCAGTAAAAAAACTGGTATCCGTGAGAAATTCTTACACCTATATACATATAATAAACCATCCTTAGATGCTACTGTTACGAGTTCGAGAGTCCATGGCCAACCTGTTGTCTGCTCCGATTTAATTTGACGGGGTATAAAATTATGAGTGTAATTATATTTTTATTATCTCAGGCTCTACGTGATCTAAACAAAATCCATACAGTACATGTGCATACCTATACCTACAGACCTACCTGCCTGCACCAGATAGGGAAAACCTTTTCAACAGGTAAACACCCGGAGATATTATCCAGACCAGGGACACAACAATATATGTTTTCGACCCTCCTTGAACACAAAAAAACCTCTCTCTTCACATATGTCATGATACCCTTTAACAAAAGATTAAACTTTACTGTCAACTAACTTTAGTTCTCTACTGAAAAATAAGGGATTACATAAAAACAAACTATCTTGAATCTTAAAGCTATTTTTCATTGCGTCCATTATAAAGAAATCCTTTTGCTCATAAATGATATACAAGTTTATAAAATATTATTTGGCAAAAATCGAAATCCAAAAACAAGATTAAATTTTAGAATACAACCCTGATTCATTACTGTATGTAATTCATAAATAAAAACGCAATTTATGAGAACATGCCATTACACAATCCAAAATAAATACCATTAAATTAAAAGAAAAAATGAGGACCATTTGCTTTATTTATGAAAGGAATCTCACGCATGCTCAACAGGTGAAAGATGAGAAAGTGAAACATTACTTAATTTTCATTGATCAAAATAAAAAATTGAATGTTTTTTTTTTGGTATATTTTTGCTTAAAGCTTTCCAAGGTAAATGTGGTCAAAGGTTGAGCTCGATCCTCGAGGGTATACAGTCAGTTAGGTCAGTTTGAACTAGGTTTAATGCATAATATTTCACTATAGGCAGCCGCTGCCGGTTACTGTCGTAATAAATATTTGCGTAGATGTAGGTGACATAATGAAAATAAAATATCATCAATATTTATCATGCATTTTGTACTCGTTTAATTCATGCTTAAAATTTGGAAATTACTTTGAAATATTTGATACAGCATTATGAAGTCTTAAAAAGTAGAACGACTCAAGGTTTAAGATCAGTGAGAAAATAAATGCTTATCATTGTATTATTCATTTTATTCAAGTTAAGTTAGTCTTATTAAGACCCGTGCACTTTGGATCGATTTTAAACGATTATATTGCTATATAGTGTAGTCATTTTACACCAACTACGAACTTAATCACCCACTAACCATCAAAAGTACATCCTCCACACACTATTATGCAATGTAGTTTATTAATGATGCTCTTACTCTATAAATGGTAATGACTAATGTATAGATGTTTAGATGAGTCGTTTATTATTTACAGCTTTTCCCTGTTTTTCATCTTGTGTTGGGAGAAGTAATGAAATAAACCAAGTCACTTTAAGCTATTTACAGGCTTCTTTACTGATTGGGCCAAACATTACAAAAATATGGGTTAAAAAATATTATCGTACAACGTACACACTCAATGAGACTCCAAAAATGTTTTTATTAATGAAGTTTTTGAAAACTATTTGGTCTATGTATTTTCTGTACCTTCAACTTCAATAATTACGAGATGAGACGTAATGAATTGTTGTAAGATATAATGTTACAAAAAACATAAAAATGACCTACTTATTCCAAAAAAGATTTTATTGTAAGTAAAGTAAGGCTTAGAACTGTAACAATGTAAATTTAAAAAAATGAATGTACATTTTATTAATATAATACTTATATGATTTAGAACTTATTATAATAATTGTTGAATTATGAAGAGAAGTCATGAGTATACATTATATTGTTCTCTTTTATCGAGTGAATTTTGTGAATAATCTAAAGAAAAAAGGATAAATGATCAAGAAAAAACTTTTGTTCTTTAATTGAAAATTCTAGAAGTACTGTAACCTATTAAATGATTGTGACATTGGCATTTCATTCTAACTTTTCTGGCTTTGTTTGACTTGGTGTGGCTGATGGCAGAATAGGTTTCCCATTAAATTACTTCGTTGACATATGAAACTATTCCTTAATTCATTCGTTGTGCATTGTACTTTTATGGCATCGTATCTTGGAGAAAGTTTTGCAAAAGATAAATTTTTGGGAAAGGCTCGAATGTTGTTTTCGTCAGATGATATTTGGACGGATTTTAGAGTTGAAGTTTTCCCTAAAGTTACATTTTTTGGGTGGGAAATAAGCAAGCGGGTTGAATAAATTGAAAGTAGTAGTTGAAGTAAATAGCATTAGTAGAAGAGTGTAGAGGAGTTTAAATAGCTTGTGATTATTGAAGAAAAAGTTTCAGGAATGGGAAACAGGCTAGGCGACGATTGCTGATGAATGAGTTGGGTGAAAGTACTTAAAGAAAGGCAACGTACTAGACAGAAGTGAGAAATAATGGCATAAACATGGAATACTGCTAGTTGAAGTCTTAGTAGCTACTAGAGATGATGATAATGACAGTGGTGGGGCTGATGGTGGCGCATGGTGTTCTGGGTAATTTACTTTAGAGCATTTGAAGTTTAGAAAGAAATGAAACAGGAGTAATTGGTTCCGGAGTTTGGTGAGTTGACGGACGGACGAAAGGGATCCAGTATTAGGGTAAATAGGGATTCTAATACTGAATTCTGTCTCTTGTTAACCATGTTAGTAGTACAACAAATTTTCAAACGAAAGCATTGGATAGACCAGGCGAAACATGAACTAGTGTATGAGGATGCATCCGGAGAGTGATGAATCAAAGAACGTCAAGTCTTACTCTGGGTAATTTCCGGTCATTCATCTTAAGAGACTTGTCAGTGACGACTTCCAGTAAATATATTGAAAATCTTTGTACTTAGTATTTTAGAAGCTGTCCGGTAAAACGAAGATGTAACTCGAACTTATCTTATTGCAAAAAAGAATCAACCCCCAAAGACTGGAAAGTTACTACTATGTACCGACCTTGACTACAAGTGAGAGTCAGTTGGGTAAATGCAAGCCAAGTGAAAGAGTAAGTGTTTCTGTTTTGTACATTTTCGAAGCACTTTCAACACCAGTCACACTACGCCTTAATAACAGCCTACCACATAGTCTTTGAATAAGAACCAGAAAATGAAAAGAGACAGAAGATGTAAAACTTGTTGGTGAATAGGACAAATAAATGTGTTATATATGTACTTTAAAATCTCTACTTACTTGTAGTTATATAACACTAAAATCTCAACTTATGTTCAAGTTTGAATCTACTCGTAGAAAACCAATACCAATAGCAAATATTGAGAAGAGTCTTTCCTCCCGTTCTTCATGAGAGTGAGATTTAAAGAGGCAGCTGGCTCCTTTGACTTGGTCGGACTCCTATGCAATTCCACGAAAGGAAAGCTATGACTTGATTTTGTACTTTTGTTCAGGACAACTATCTCTCTCTTTTCTCGTGTCTCTTTTCCCTTGAAGATGTGACAGGTATGAGATGGACAAGAAGATTGGAATAAGTGTATAGGTATCATCCACCAAAAAGAATAAAAACATAAGATATTGCATTTATTAACATAGAGTGAGTAGTAGGAGTAGTTCTTAAGGTATTGGATTTAGTATTCAACTAGCACATGGAGATGGGAATGATATTATATATCTCATTGTATTATAAGTATTCCAGTACAGAGATTGGGATTTAGAAGGGACCCTATAGGACACAAGATTGCTTGCATATTAAACCTACTCTTGTTCTTACTTCAGGTCGACCAAGCATACAAAAAGGTCTGAGTCTGGAGAAAGTATCCCATTCACGGAACCTTTTTCAAAGATAGAATTCTCCAATCGTTCCATATTAGATTGCATTTGTATTTATTCATATTCACAGATATCATATTTATAACTATTTTTTATGTAAGTTTATTACATACATATATCAACCTGAGCAGGTATTAGAAGTACATCCATGAACCAAATTCCCCTATGCACAAAAACATATAAACTAACTTTTACTTTTCAAGTTTTCTCTAGTTCATTTTCTCCATGGATTAGATTTTATACTCACATCAGCACAGAGAGATTTAAAAAGTTCAGTCTAAATTCTTCAGTATGTCTAGTTTTTTATCTATGTTCATGTGTGTATGTGTTTCTTCTTTTTGGTTCATCTTGTTTAGTCCATTTCATTGGAGGTGGTAACACTCACTTTACCATCTAGTCAGAATTGATCGACACTCACTGAGTTCTCCCGAACCAAACCGAATGGATCCCTCAGGTCCTACTGTAGTAGTAGATCACATTGGTATAATAGTAAAGAAAGCAAGCAAGGAACTAGAACTCCTGTAACTTTCTACCAATACTACTACCACATACTACCACTTTGATTTCTTATTATTCCAGGATTCCAAAAAGCTTCGAGCTACTAACCACCACACACCAACCCATACATGCCAGAACACAGCATCCGACTTTCTCTTCCTTCAGCCTTCAACCATGAACAAAATATGAGATCTTTTTTAACATACAAGATGCAGGGTACAAAAGGGTATGTAGGTATACTTGTAGGGGTAAATGAACGTAGAGGATTTGTAAAATTCTTTCTCTGTATCTTTTCACTGAATTTCGAATGAGAATAAAAAGTAAAGCTTGAGAGAAAGATTTTGGTACAGAAAAAAGGGAAATGATACTAAAATAAACTTTTTGTCTTATGTGATTACTATTTTTTCGATAAGAACAAAAATAACACTTAAATTTTTCCCCCGACAAACAAAACATTTTTATTTCCCATTACAACTTTGTCAATTTTCTTTCGTTTATTCGATTAGTTCAACTGCGTGCTTTCTCCTTCAGTTCAATTGACTTTCACCACGAGATTCGTACACATATATATATATTTATATATATACAGTGCATGTGTTACTACTTTCACCCCATTTGTTCATTGAGTTCCATTGATGTGGAAGAAAGCCGCAAGTTGTAAGTTATATCCCTAGAGTCTGCATTTTGTAACTAGTTTTATTTACAATTGTTGGTCAATGTGTCGATTTGGACGTGAGTCTTAAGCCCTATTACTACTTTATAGTATTTTACTTTAAGTAACGGCCCAGCTGTAATTTTACTGAGGAAAATAGGTTTTTTTGAATGCATGTTGTCATTCTCATAAAAAATACGCATTTCTTTCTTTATTTTGGGAGGAAATATCTTGTGTCCTGTATAACCCTTTTGTTTAGGATACGACTTGAATGATTTTAAGTACAAGCTTTCTAGCCTACGTATTTTATATTTAGTTAATAAAAACAATAAACATTACGCGCAACTATTTTCTAAAGTTCCTACAAAGAAACCGGGAATGAAAAGTATATAATTAGCAAAAAACATCACACTTTCATAATTCCAATAGCTTGTGTACATGTCTCCCAGTGCTGAATTGCGTTTTGAATTGGGAGAAAATTAGTACAAAGAAACCTTGAGTTAGATATTTTATTGAATTCGTTCGTTTCATTTGTAAGAACTGTATGTTGAACCATAATAGACCAGAGCATTCACGAACCTCTTGAACAACACAGTTTACCAACTTTTGATGTGAACGCACACACTAAATTGAACGCAGGTGAATGTTCACATAGCAGAATAAACCGATCTATTCGAAAGAT
>JAQGAA010003793.1:0-10354 GCA_034696425.1 Isotoma viridis
GCGTCAATGTCGATGAAACCAATGACACGACTTGAACTACAGAATTTCGAATTAGGTGATGACAATGACACATTCGAAGCAAAAGCTCTTGGAATAAACCGTGACAGTACACCCAGAGTTAAACATGCCAAGAAGTTATGTCCGAATCTCCATGTGTTTTGGAAGCCGGACAAATGGGAGAAACAAGACCAGACGCTGTGTCGACAAGCCACATTTGAGATCATGGATTGCATAAGAACATATTGCTCCCAGTTTGGACAAGATATCAGAATAGAAATGGCATCTTCTGATGAAGTCTATTTGGATATCTCAGCTGAGATAACGAGAGGGATGGAAATGCGAGATTCGAATCCATACAAGCGTTATGCACGTATTCCAATTCCCGAAGGTATTTACTGGGAACGAAACAAATACTGTTTGAGAGGACCGTTTATGTATACAAGGCCACAAGTGAGTGAAGCTAGAGATCGGATATTTATATTATGGAATATAAATTTGGAATATAAAAAAATAAAGTTTCGAATATGACTTCCAACTTGAATTGGCAATATTGACATTGATGTATTTTACGTAGGCGATGGGTGTAAAAACGTTTGGCTACTACCAGAGCAAAAATGACGAACGGTTGATTTTCGGGGCGATGTTCATGAAACAAGTGTGTCTTCACTTGTCGCAGAAAACTGGGTTCACATCCTCTGCTGGAGTAGGTTGTAACAAACTTGTTTCGAAAGTTGGGTGTGGTTTGAACAAGCCTAATAAGATAACTGTTTGCGGAACTTTGTCATTTGAACGCATATCCGGCATGGCAAAGAAAGTTCCTATCCAAAGTATTCCAGGACTAGGAGGCTCGACTGGTGAACGACTCAAGGAGAAATTCGGAGTGGCCATGATGTCCGAAGTAGGGTAAGGGCTATTAATGTATGAATGATGAAAATAAAGCATTTATCGATTAGTACTTAATTGACTACCAATTTTTAAGGACTCTCAATTACCAAAAGTTGGAGGAAGAATTTGGGGCTGAAAAAGCCAAGGAGATAAGTGGACTATGTGAAGGTGTTGACAATCAGCCTGTGGAAAATAAGGTCACTAAGGATCAATTCCGATGTAATAAACCAACTAAAATAAAAGGTAAGTAATGTCCGTAATGTAAACCCCTGGAAATAAAATAATATTTTGGAAGGAAGTGTGACAATATGGTAATTTATTTTCAGAGATATTTGATCTAAAAACACTCTCGAGAGTTTTGGGGAATCTCCGGAATGAATGCTCCATTTTGCTAAAAGAGGAGGAATCGCGACACAACAGAACAACTGATAAAATTTGCGTTGAGTTTTCTTACACCGTTCTTCCAAAATCGAAATCCAAAACAAATGTGAAGGACAAAAACAATCCCGATAGTATTAATTCATACTCAGAAAGTGGGAGCGAAAGCTTTGACATTTCAACTCCCGACAAGATCAACAAATTGCCTGAAACTGTCCTCGATTTCTTCAAAACGAAGGAAAATTTTGACCTCGATAGAATGAAAGTAACTAATCTGGCTTTCGTTCTGAAGAGCTTTAAGCATTTGGGGTCCTCGTCGAAGTGAGAGTTTAACCTAGAATTGTACTGGTTTTAATTAAAAACTTTTCTTTATAAAATTTCATAATCATTTCACAGTACTTTGAATGATGATTTAATCATCGGTTTACAAACGCACATGAAAGACTTAACCCTACAGAACCCTGGACAAGGACACAACTTGCCCAAAACGTTACGAGTGCAGCCAAAAGCCAACAAGTACATGGTTGCACCCACATTTCGTCACAAATCCGTCGGGTCATTTCGCACCGCCGTCGGCAGAAAATACTTGAGTGGTCCTGAATTCACTAAACTCCCGAAACTCCCACCACCAGAAAAACTGGAGAAATTAATCGGAGCTTTCCTCGGCACTGGATATGAGAAAGCAAACCTGCTTGTGGACCATATTGGTTATTATGAATTCAAGCATAAGTGCTTTGAAAAATGGCTGAGAGAAGAATACAAACCGGTTCAAGGCGAGAAACCCGACTTTGTGGCTTTCAGTGGGAGGATAGCAGATCCCTTAAAAACTCCCATAAACCAGCGGTTCGGCCACTGGGAAATCTATGCGATGAATGTCAATAATTCCATTTTTATTTGGGATGAAAAGGTTCCCAACCCCCAAGGCAAAATTAACCTGGCAGGCTTCTTTGGAACTTATTTCGAGAACTTTGTTGTCGCACCAGACGGCAAGGTGGATGAGATTAATGAATGCGATAAGGTAAGTTAACATAATTTCAATTCTGAATTTAAAAAACATATTTGGTCACATTAAGCATTTTTACTCTCTTTGTTTGGGAGATTTACTTGGTAAATGAGGTAAACTTTGGAAAACACAAACTCCTCTTGGTCACAAACATGGACGCTGTTAGTGAACCGCATGATGAGTGGACACAAATAGTGTTGTTCAAAAACAAATACGATGTTAAAGCCAACCAATTCTACAAAAAGCGACAAAGAAACTTGTGGGTGCAAATGGCCGTTTCCGGTGCCAAAAGAATGCTTCTGGGAGTCCGTGACGAAAATGGAATCTTAGTGGACATCAAGAATTACAGTGCCGAGGAGTATGCTGCAACTCTTGAGGATACTCCTAATTTTACAGGCTGCTATGATTTCCAGAATAGACTCTTGGATTTCATCAAGTTACATTTGCCAGTGGGTAAAAACAGAAAAAAATAGTTTGAATTCGAAAAGCCAAGCTTTAATTTAATAATTCTTTTTAGAAAAGTGACCTACAACTTGTTAAAAGATTCTCGTGGAGTCAAAGCCAGTGTCATAACGTGCTGTCAGAGACAGTTCCACAAGAAGAGATAAGAAACCTAGTTGTTCCTCGTCTTTATGGGGAATACTTTTCAAAGACCAAGCCCATTTAAGAATTCGCATTCCAGATGAAGGAAAAATCGGAAATCATTATTAAGGACGAAATGAAAATAATTAATTTGAGTTATGTGAGTGTATTGGTCAAAGTCATGTCATGAAAAGTGTATTTGCATCAGCCGTAAATATTTAAATATCATTTTATTTTTACTCGGGGTAGATTCCGGTTTCAACCTTAAGAGAGCATGCGTTTTTAGAGAGATAAAATACATATAATTTTTATTATAAAAAATTTAGTTTACAAAAGAGGGTTGAATTATAATCATTACAATTAATTAGTAAGTCAAGCTTTTCCTTTTTATTAAAACTCAAAATTAAAGTAAAATTGTTCAACAGAGAAAGTATTAATCATTAAAAACTGCTCAACTTTCTTTTGAACTTAATTGTGTTTTTAATTAAATAATTTGATAAATAAAATACATTCATAAGAATCATAACCTGCAGTTATAGAAAAACTCAAATCTTTACTAATTAATTGAAAAATCTAATTTCAGGTTATACCACGACGGAAAAGAAGGTCGTCACGATGAAATAAACAGCTTAAACTCTCAATGACAAAGCTTGAAAAAAATTTCAAACACTAGAAAAAACCCCGGTGGAGCAACGTTATTTATCTCTCCTGCGGAAGAATATAAATAGGAATACATATTCAAAATCAAGCTAAATTGTTAAAGCTGCTGCTATTCTTTAAATAAATTCACTCAATTAATTCGAGAGTAAATTTAATTGATTTAGTTTATGGGTCCAAAGAAAATTTAATTTGTTATTTTAAAAAATTCCTCGCTAATAATTAATAATTCATAAATAGTGGGATATTGTTAATTCATTAAAAAGTCATACGTACAAGCTAAAAATAATTAATAGGGACAACAAATTAATGTCAGATATGCTATTTATTGTAACTGTCAAGAGTTGAATAAGCTATTATTGTATTTTTGAACCTTTTTTGAATCAAAAGAATAAAGAAACCATTTAAATAGCATCTTCATTTTCAAGAGTGGAAACGGAATACAAGTTTGTTCGTTGGAAGAATTTGGAAAACGTCCTCGATTTTTTAGCTGAAGAAAATAGAAATTGAAGAAAAGTCAAACACATATACTTGATAAATATACACCCATTACAATGGTTAAGCTTAGATTTGCTCTTTATCGAATATTTTATTTGCATTGCACATTACATCCAAAACTAACCTTTCTCTATATCTCTATAATCAGTTGTTGCTTAAAAAATAAATAAAGATACCCATTGTAAGAATAAAAAGAACCAATCTGTCTGGCATATAATCCATAACATCATGAGCCAATAATTACAAATTATGCAAAAGTTGATCACATAATATTTTCTAAAGGCAAAAAGGCTCCTTATGAATCACAAATACATGAAAGATTCATTAATTCATTTAATCTACATCACATAACTTAACTTTAACTTCTTTAACTTCTTGCTTAATATAATTTCTTGTTTTTAATTAATGCATTAAGATTACCCAAAGTGCTTTAACACAACAAGCTCCTCAAGGTTTAAATGCCCTACCTATTAGCTACAACCTAGAAAAAAAATTAATAATGAATCCTTATAGGAGATTTTGTTGACAGATTGTGTGCACATTAGTTGATCTCCCTGTACCATATTATTTTCTGTTTTAGATAAGGTGACTCAATATATATTGAAGCTATACTTTTACCATATATTTTAATCTAAATTTCAATCTAAATTTTAAAAAGTACCGTTTTTAAATCCGTAATATAAATGGGAAAGAATGTTCACGGTGAAATATGCATTACTACAAGCTTGTAAATAATTTGTGATAAAATGAATTTAAAGTTCTTTTTAAAATCATAATTTTTAGATTTTTGAATCGTACCTATAATACTACACCGATTGCTTCATCAATGTTCATTATATCGCATCGATACATATTTATTTATGCTTTACATAAGTGTGTATTGAACTCTTTTAATGAAAACAGAGACAAGTCTCCATATATTATTACCAGTCAAAAGATTGTGTTAAATAAAAATGCAATTGGGATATGAAGATAAAGAAAGAGTAATATAATATTACTGTTATTTTATCACCCCCATGGAAAGTTAGTTTTGTAAAAGATGACTAATTTTTATTAAGTTAAAATTGTATTTTTACACATATTGTATATAGACATTAAAAGCTTTTTAAAAGCTTAAATACTCAATATTATGTATCTTTTAAGTAATAATAATATGTTATCACGATTTATACACAAACAAAGCATCTGCTCCCCGGATAAACCCACTTGACATTATAACATGGTTTGTATTTTTGTAAAAATATACTCCATTTTAATAAACAAGATAGGAAAAAGCATATAAAATAAAATACTTACTTAGGGTTAAAGTAAGAGTTGAATTTCATGAAAATGAAAACATGATAACATAGAAATATTCCTTAGGCTGATTTTTGGTGTGTTTATTCTATTTGTAATATCGGTACTCCTTCCCCTCGTGTAATATAAATACTCCTCCCCTCCCTTATCATTGATTTAAATTCACATAACATGCGTTTAGGTTTTTATTTATTTTGTTGCTTCTTTCAAAGTGGAATTCGCTTGTGAGACATTTAATCGCTTTGGTTTCTAGTTGATAATAAATTCAAAGTGTATACCTAATAATATAATGAGTTTGAGTAGTTAGTCTCAAATAATACATTTTCAGACTTAAAATAAGCATTGATTTGTTAAAACTAAAACACATTGTGATGATATGCATATCTATTGTATTCGTGTTTGTAAGCAAATGCAAATCAAAATCCCATCCGGATTTCGTATCATATTGTACTTGTCGTATGCAACCTGTATGTTTTACAACCTCATTCACACGATTATTTAGAAACAAGAGTCAATTGCAGAATGCAGAATAAACTGAGTGAGTAATGCAATGTAACGTTATCGTCCAGTTGTTTACTGTAAAATTAAAAAATAATATCCCTTGGGTTCGTATTATTTTACCTGATTTGTTTATTTTCTTCTTTTTTTAATACAGAGATAGTATCGCTTAATTAACTGTCTATTTAAATACGCATAAAATCTCTTAAAAATTTATTATTTCCAAGTCTTGTATTACCAAGGAGGGAGTTTTTTCCTACTTTAACGGTAAACTTCAACTCTGAGCTTTAACTCAACATTTAATACATGTAAAAATCCCTTATTCATAAATCAGTAAATCTAAAACTGCATTTAATTTAGTTTCACAACTGCTCTCTATATCATACCTAAATATCATCCCATGTCATTTATTTTCTCCTATCACCAGTAACGATCACTAGAAACTATCATCACATTTATTCCTTTTATCCTACTACCACCAAGTGCCATCCTTCATATCACAAGTAAAGACAGAAAAAGTTTAAATATTAGTCTTGTAGCTGTGTCTACAATCAAAAGACCAGATACCTCGAAACAACTGAAAGACAACCAGGCCAGGACCGACATAGAATCAAGAAGACCAACCACATAGTAATCATAACAGAATAAGACAACATACCACTACCACCCCCACTATTCTAAAAACCTCATGGCATTTTTTTCTCTAACCTTAATACCCCTCCGACTATCACTACCATCATCAACCAACCTTCTTCATAAACCTCGGAAGATTACTTCTCTGAAGAAAACCATATCCATAACTAACCATCAAAATTAATATTATAAAGGATCCATACAAACCCTTAGTCACCCACACCAGCAGCAGTTCTAGCAAACCACAAAACTACAGATTAACATCCATCCATGTCCATACATATTACAAGAACTTATTGATGATGATACTAACTAACTAAAGGAACCAGGCAGGCAGTAGTTTCATATTAAAAACAGACCAGAAGAAGAGATAGATACCAGGCAGGAAAACTCTACCAGACCTTCATCATCTTATTTATTCAATTTAATTGACTAGAATATATATACAATTCTACATAAGCAAAAGTTTTACAATGTTAATTTTGGATATGGTTTTTTTTTTAATTTAAAGCTATAATCCAAATCCATACTAACTAAGCAGCAATAATAATAATAATCCCAATCCAACCCACTACTGCATTTATTAGCTAACTACATTAAAGATTCCATCCTCATTCATGTCGTAGTACATTACTTGAAAGATTTCAGACTATATTATATTATTACACAGACTAACTAAAACCTAAAGAGTTGAGTTAGTAAAAAAGCAGTGGTGGTATATAGTGTAGCTTGAAGAAGAAGTAGTTAGTTGTAAAAAATAATAATGTCTTTTTACTGAGTGCATGCATATCCTTCTTTAGGTTAGTTTCGTATAATGTAAAAATCCCTTATATCCGTCATCAATCCGTCCTTCCTTTTAGCGCTTTACATCTGAACACTAAATAGAAACTGATTGTTTGTATGTGATTGATAAATATATTATTGTGGTGGAAGAATATGAGAAACTTTCTTCCGATTCATTAAAGGAAGCATTGTTGCTCTCATTGTATATTTTACACATAAGACGTTTTTTGTCTTTGAGTTAAGGTACTTACTTGCTCTGACGCTATTTCAGCCTACTGACTGAGGTATAGGTACTAGGTAGTGTGGATTCTAGGAGATACATGTTGCCTTTTATAGAATTTTTTAGCAGGATCTGACACAAAGAAAGACTTTTTTGACTGAGTAATTCGTGCCAATTTTAAGGGTGGTAAAATTTTACTGAAATTGACTGAAATTGTTGTAAAAGAATTTTGATTAAATTGAAGGCTTATGTTTTTAAGAGTGTAATTTAATTTTAAAAGTAATTGAATATTTTAATGTGAGCTAGGATGGAGGCTGCATCATCTACAAGTGCGGCTAGTAGTAGTAATAATAATAATAGTAGTAATCATAATAATCATAATTATAATGAAAATTCATCTACGCCATCAACACCAGTAATAACAAATCATACAGTGCCTTTGTCCAGTAATGGGAGAAATTCTTCATCTTCCACTAGCTCAAGTCCGAGTCCTGGGGGACCTAGACTTATTGTGGACTTTTCTGATCTTACCGTTCCTGTACCTTCATGTCCTCGAAGTAAGGACTAATGAGATGCTTATTTTATAAAGGATTAAGGGAATTGGGATGAATTTAATTGTTTATATTTTTAATTGTTAAGGTTTACAACCCGAAGAACTGAGAAGACATTTCCTAGTCTCGTTGGAGAAAATGTTTACACTAGAACCTGAATCTATTCCTTTTCGGCATCCGGTGGACCCTGAGGTACTTTCTTATGACTTTGTTAGTTAATCTGAAGATTATCTTAAATGGTTTTACTGTTATTGGGAAACTTTTAATTGTTAAGCTTCTTGTACAAGTGCTTTTGTAATTTGTTTGCTTTAACCCATTTTGGAGAAATTTCTACATGAATAGCAAAAAAATTGATTTTTGTTGGGATCTAATTATTCCTTTTATAATCTATGTATTCAAATAGGAATTAGGAATTCCCGACTACCTTGATATCATTAGGAAGCCCATGGATCTGCATACTATTAGAGTTAAGATGAATTGTTTAAAATACACCGACCCTTGGATGTACGTTGATGACGTTCTTCTCATGTTCGACAATGCGTGGGTGTATAACAGACCAACTTCAAGGGTTTTCCGATATTGTACAAAGGTAACAGTTACTTTTAATTTTATACAGTTACAGACACGTATCATATGGATTTTGATAGCATTTCAATAATAGATGGATAACTTTAAAAAATTTGTATAATTAAACTTGAAATGAAACTAAATTAAGTTTAATGTTTTAAATAAATTGTAGTTATCTGAAGTATATCAGCAAGAAATAAATCCAGTGATGCAACGAATAGGTTACCGTCACGGAAGAATACATCAATTTAATTCCCAAACCTTATCATGTTTCGGAAGGCCAGTTTGTCTAATTGGTAAAAACGCTACGTACTATAACTTTTTAAGGTTAGTTTTCAAACTTGTTTAGTTTATATATAATTCTTACATTAATAACATAAATTCAAAATGCCTTTTGACTATAGGTTCCATCTTTGTGAAAAATGTTATTCTGATAACATGGAAGGGAATGGAGTTAAACTTCCTTGGCAGAATAATGTGTAAGTTTTATTGAGAAACTTTAATTCTTCCAAATTCTGTTAATATTTTAAATTAATTCATAATAAATTCCCGGATCGTTTATCATAGTTAAACTAAAAATAACACAAAAACCTTTTAATTTTTTTAGATTCGTTAACAAGGAAAATTTCGTTCAGCTCACAAACGATTTAGAAAATAGTTACAGTCCAGCTGCAGAAATGCACAAATCTCATATGCGAGATGCAGAAATGTCTCGTCAACTAGTTATTCGAGAATTCCTCCGAATTCTTCATTGCTCAACAACAAGCCCCGAAAAGAAACAAAACATTCTCAAAATGCTTAAACTGAATCATCAATTAAGAGCAGAATTCCTAAAGTATTTCCAACAACAAGAAATGACACTTTCACCCTCTGAAATGGAAACAATCAGAATACAATTGGAATTTTTGGAATTAGACGACGTGAACAAGGAAAGTCATCATAGTAATGGAAATGGTACTTCAACTCCTACATCATCAACCCCCACTCCTACAAACGAAACTTCTTCGCCTTCGACACCAACGTCAACGCGAGATAGTAGTAGTCCTACAAGTAGCAACTACAGTACAATGTCGTCAACAATGTCTATGAATTAACATCATTTTCCAAAATTATTCTTTCTATTATTGGCATTTAAAAACTAACATTTACAAAGAAATTTCAAAAAACTTGATATAGTTTCTTAATAATGTTAGGCTTACTGAATTATTATATAGTGTTTTTTATGGAAAGGAAACACTTGTTGATTATAGATTTTAAACAGAACATCGAAGTCTATATAGACTATCTAAGGAAAACTATATAGAATTCTTACTGTATCAATTTTTTGCTTTATTTATCTCTATATAATTTAAAGCTACCATTCTGAATTTAATATTACCATTATGTTTATTTTTGTCAGTTCAAAGAATAAGAGTGCTTATGATTTTTCTAATCAGTAACATAAAGGGGTTGTATTTGTATTTTTTCCTTGCTATAGATCTGTTTATGATATTTTTTGTTATTGATCCACTCATTTTAGTAAATTAAGATAAACTCTTTTTTCTCTATGTATAAACTTCAAGAGAGAAGGACTTTTTGTAGGAATCGAATGAGTGTAGATAGTATCGTATAAAAATCGAAATAGATCCCCAATAGGAGGAAGTTACTCCTAGATGAGTTATTTTTCAGTTCTTATTTATTAACAGAATCTTATGAATCTTGAGTTAAACAAAACCTCTCATGTCTTATATTTTTCCATAGAAATACTATTACTAGTACGACGAGAAGGCTGACTGCCGTTTCCAAAATTGAGTATTACATGTG
>JAQGAA010003794.1:0-10354 GCA_034696425.1 Isotoma viridis
GAGGTAAAATAACCAAACAAGGTTTTCGAAAACCTAGCAAAATACTCACAAAGTAATCAAACAAGAGTATTAGATTTCATTTGAGTGAAATTACTTGGGAATAATGGCAATCAGTATAAAAAGTACAATTCTCTGTACAATATGCATGATCACATGATATTAGTCATAATTTGGGAATAAATATGCATGTATTTGCTCGTACTTCTAGCCTAGAAGTAAATTGCCAAAAGCTTTGATATTTGCGAAAAATATTGTATTCAACATTTCATCTGCAATAATATTCTTAACTCATACCTATTTTATTCTCATGACAAAGCCTATTCGATTTTTCTAGCCATATCCAATCCAATTTTTTTATTTGTGTTTCATACCTTCTATGAATAAGACTCTAGGATTGTGAGGAATGATTGACAATTGACTTTATGAGTCCGCAGCAATTGTATAAATCCCCATGAATTCTCTAAATTAGACTTTGTGTTTACTGAAAATTAGACTTTTGTGTTTTCCCTTCCAACCCAATTCAATACATTGAAGCATTTTTTAACATTTTTATTTATTTTTAATCATGAAAATAATCATGTTAGTAGTGGTTTCAATGGATGAAATTGACGTCTTTGTAAGTAAATTAAACTCTTTAAAAGCATTTTCCCCATAAATAACGTGATGGGTTTGTTTTCATAAGTAATAACTAAAGCGTTATGAAAATAATGTTAAAAATTTCGGATTTAAGTACAGAGCAACCCTTAAAACCTGTGAATTACATTAGAATGTAATATGTTTCCTTCCTCTCTCACACTCAAGGGCAGGATGGATAGGCTAGCGTGAATAACAACTTTCCAAAAGAACTTTGAAATATCAAATTTCCTACACATACTGACTGTACTGTACACAACACAGATGCTTTGATGTATTCTGCCACATATCCGCTTTTGACTGTAATGGATCTCAAGGGTTTTGGTTTATTACTTTTTGAGATACAAGTTGCACTCTGGTTCATTCAAAATACTAAAATTTTTACTGAGTAAGGGATTTATAAAATATTAAAAAATATTACTATACATATTACACACGTACATAAAAAAGAATCTCAGTGTATGTAGCCCTTGAACAAGCACCTACCTTCCATCAGATATCTTGCTTGCCTGGAGTATATAAATCATTTCTAGTGTAAAAAAATCCCATAACCGTAAAACAAAAAAAAGTATTATCTTGTTAGAAAGAACAGAAGTTCCTATTTGTTGGAAAGAGGGGTTCAGCCCCAATATAAAAGCAGAAGAGGACTATTGACTACTGAATGGACTGATTTTTGTCTGTCTAAGGCTTCGCGTTTCAGTTTACACGAGGTACGACATCGTACAAGAGAGAATTTACAACCAGCATGAGTTGTTGGACGGAAGGGATGTGACATGAGAACATAAGGTCGCATGTCACATATCAGATTATGTGAAGGTCCATATGGGTCCATTTAGAAGTAGTAGGTAGGAGTAGGAGTTGTATTATGGTGGAGTGAGTTATAACACAAGTTGTGTTGACAACTTTTTAAATCCCATGACAATTCAAAGGGCGATGATGAGGATGGTATTAAAAGAGCAACCGGAAATGCATCCATATGAATGAACTGAATAATGTCCAATAATAAAGAAGTAAAAGATTCAAAATTCAATGTGTATAGTTATGTAACCCTCTACTCTGCTTGTCTCACGATGGGGATTAGAATTAACTTTGAAAAATAAGTATGGGTTTTAAGCAAAATTTAGATTTGAAATGACAATCATTCTATTCAATAAAGGGACAAAGCTCTTTTTTAAAAAAATCAAATGAAATGTTTTAGTACAAGGGTAGTGTTATTGTGATCCGGAATTGCGTAATTATTATGACCGATTTCATGCATTTTTTATATACAATAGAGGCGAAGAGTATGGGGTTGGAGAGTATTTTAAAAATAAAATAGAATGTTTGACATTACAAGGAAAGGCAAAGCTTTTAATTTACCATTCAAAAACTCAAACTCCAAACTGATTTGCTCATCAATGTTTAAAAAAGGGTTAAACAAGTGTACCTCGTAAAAATGTCTACTTGATGTAAATAAGCGTGATTTTGAAATACTAAATTTACACAAAATTATATTACCTTTTTAACTCACAGATCTCCGCCCTCACTACATATAACACGTAGCTTTTTATCCGTAAATCTAATATAAAGCGTATCCTCTTCCCATAAATTTAAAACTTTTTGGTATTTCTTTCTATTTTGTATTTTGTTAGTTTTTTACTCTCTTTATTACCAACTTTTAAACCAAAATTTAAGCCAATGTTGTTTTCAACTGCTTTTACTCGGAGTTAAAAAACTTGCTTAGTTTTGTAATTCTTTATGACTCTTAGGTTACGTTGATAGGAAAAATTCTGGTTTCTTTCTACCACCATAATCCTGGTTAAGTTTTTCAAGTTAAAGATTTCTTTTAAGAAGATGAAAGGAAACAAAAAAAATAGTATGCAAAAAAGGCCACTGAGAGCCTTAAGTACTGAATTGTGCTTTATCTCTCAAGTGTGTTAAATGGAAATAAGAGAATGGTATTAAAACATTCCGGAAGTATGTTTTGGTACTTTTGGTCTCTCTCTGTGTTTACCTTTTAGCTCTGGCATTTTAATATTTTTACAAAATTTATCTACATTATGACCTTATTCTTCATTTTAAGTTGAAGTTTTAGAGTTCAAGAGCTTTTGCATGGTTTTTGTTTGCAAAAAAAGGAGTTAGATGAACGATGATGGAATTTATGGAACCGGAAATCTCTTAATAACTTTGGCTTACACGTGGATCCTCTTTTTAAGTTAAAAAATGATGATAAAGTAAGCAAATAAACCTCTTTGGGTTGGCATACTTTAAATAGAGGAATTTTTTTCAGTAGTTTTTTTCCTCATTTTTAGAAAAATGCTTTTGTAACTATAAAAAAATTAAAACCTGTGGTAAAATGATATTATAATGAATTTTTGAAGCATTTTTTCCTTTATTTGAGGTTTCTCATCAATTATAACGTCATTTAGGTATTAAACAAAATTACAAATGACCGGACGGACGGATGCAAAAATAACTGAAGTGGTTTATCATTTAAGAAAACATGTTAAAAAAAACCCTTGATGGATGAGCTAATTTGCTTTTAATGGGGTGATTTTTTTACTTGGTACAAATAACAACACAAACTAAAACTTGCTTTACTTCACTTTAAAAGATTAAAAGTCAGTAGCACACAAAAGAAGAAGCTAAAGACACCGAAAGAATCACAAGATTAGATTTACGTAATAACTATTATAAAGAGCAATTCAGTTGTTAAAAAATGTGTTAAGCTTAAGAAACACCTAGCAATTTGAAGTGATTAAGCAATTCGTTGCATGCTTCTTCAATGAATTATGTCATAAAAACAAAAGAATTTAAAAATATATAAGAAGCACCCGAATAGCTGGGGAAAAGGAATTGTCACCAAGCAATTTTATTGTTTTAAAATTGAGCAAAAACATTTTACTACTGAGTTCATCCTTTTGTTTGTCTTTTTAATACTTTTGAAATAATTAACTTTATTATTGTAGGTTACTGTATCACGAGACTTGACACATACTACGAGAATGAATGGCATGAGTGACAATTAAATCAAGTGTATAATTTTAAAGGGAGATATTTAAAATTTAAGACAATATTCAAGGGTATAGGTATAGTATAATTTTTTTTTTATTATTTAGACATTTATCAATCTGAAAAATCAATTACAAATGAACAAGAAATTGGATAGAAATCTAAATTTCCTTGCTCCAATTATATTTTTACATGGAAATTGAATACCTTGGTGGTGAAGTATTGGAAATCAGAAAACACTGAAAAGTACTGAAATCCCTTCAGCAAAGTTGATGATATTTATAAAACAAATTTCTTACTAGTTTTCTTAAAGATGACTTGTGAGGACTTACGCTAATAACGCGATAAGAGAGAATGTCATCATTTAAAGAATTAAACTTGAATATTAATCAGAATTAGTAGCATTTCAATTGAATGCCTTTGTTTGAAACATTTTCTTGTACAGATTGTCTCAACCCCCATATGTAATTATTTTAAAACGCAAGTTTTGTTATTAACAGAGAAATTACAATTCAAAAATAATTATAACAATCAATTTTGCTTCATCCCTTCACATCCCATTGACAATAATAATTGTCATTTGTCATCTAATTGTATAAAAAAGTGCTTCTGTTTCTAATTATTAACTGCACCTGTAAAACTAAGGCAGGGCTAAATAAAAGACAACCCATGCTTATAAAAATAATATGAATTATATTGTACCCACAGTCCCAACAAAAGGTGAAATTCCAATTTACAATTATATTAAAGAAAGTCAACTAACAGAGAAAGCCTGACCTGTATAAATATTATCATTATTTTATGATTGTGAATCTGAATCGTATTAAATTTACATTATAATAGTATCTCACATATTCGGGATACTGCAAACTTCAAATATGTAAAAGTTGGTCGAACATGATCACAACTCTATTTACTGTTTGCATACATTAGTATAGTGACATTAGTGGTTGGTCATGGTGGTCTCTTAAATAAAAACCTTTTTGTGTAAATTGTATTTTACTTCAACACAACAAGAAATAAGATAAATGTGTTTGTAGTTTGAGGTAAAAATTTGTCCCCGATAAGTTTTATTGATAAAGGAAATAGGCACACACACACGACAAGCCAAGGAAAGAAACACAACTCACCTGTACACAATTACAAGTCTGCATCTCTGCCTACCAACCACATTCATACATGATTATCTCTCTCTGAAAGCAATTATAAAAATACAGGAGTATTCTATATCATTGTATATTGCAATCAAAATCCAGTAGTGATATTATGTTTCGTATATGTATGTACACTGCAGACACTTGTAATTTCTTCAATAACAAAAAATATATTAAAGATTAGTTTCAGAATGAGATCTTGTTTTTTCTAAGAATGTGTCTTTTATGTAAGATGATAATAATGGTATGGAATGGAATATGGCTTGTATTTTGCGGCATTACCTCCCATACTACTACTGTCGGTGAATGGATTTGCAGTGTGGAATTGCTACCTCGAATGAAATTCAGATTATTCTTTAAAATGATAATGATTACCCCTTTTTTGATATACCAACCTACCTGTTGAGTGGACATTATTTTTTACTTGTTGAAAGATTCAGTTTTTACTTTGTAATCTTTATCGGCTTTTTGTTTCTCTTAGTAAATGCAATAAGATCTCTCTCATATCATCTTAGGTACTTTGTCTTTTGCATTTGACTCAACAATCAGAGTTTTCCTTAGAGCTGAGGTATAACTTTGTGGTTACAATTAGTGATGATCAAACGTTCAACTTGAATGATTCATCTGTACATATAAGAACTATTTTTTTTACTTGAGACATGTTTTTTCTTTGCTGAGTGTTAGTCATCCAAGCTTTTTTAAAATTTCAGGTACATAAATTGCCTACCCAAAGGGTACTTGTAAGAATGTCCAGGATGTGATAAATTTTTATAATTTTAGTGTATAATCATGTTTGATTGATGAATTAGACTTTTCATGTCGTCTACCTTAATTTAAGATTGTTAATTAACTTTTTGTCCTATTTGAATTATGTACTTCCTTGGTACTTGAATATTTCCTAGCTGTTAAGATATAGTGGTTTAGGTTTCAGTTGGGCTAAAAAACTCCTTGAAATTCATCATCCATAAAGAATTTTCATAAAAAAGTGTTAACTATACTCTTATTTCAATTTAAATGCATTTTTTCTTTAGATTTTACAAATTAAAACTAAGCTTGAGACAAAGCGTCAAATTATTAAAGTAATAAAAGAAACTTACCGGTAAAACTACTCTATTGTCAAAGACCAAAACGGTAGAGGAGGAGGGAGTGCTAACACTGCAAATAAAATTTAAGTTGACGACAAATTAGCAAAGTAGCTTAATAACCCATGAAAGATAAAAAGGCAGAGGCAACAGCAGCAGCAAGCAGAATGAGTTGAAAAATAATTATTAATGTTTTCTGTCAGGAAAGAACCAACAGGCTTGGCATGACTTGGCCTCAAGAGATATATTATGCTATGCTTTTGCTAAATGTTTCAAGTTTAAATTCTTCTTTTGAATACCAAATGTGTTTAAAAAACTTGTGATTTTCAATGTTGTGAATGTTACAGGAAATTATTGTTTTGTATTCTTTAAGTCTTAAAAGGAAGAACAACGGTCTTCTTCAAGAAAATGATTGTAAGATTACTCTTAAAACACACAGTATACACAGAGACACACCTTTACTAAACAATCTTTCAGTTAAAAGTTAAATGTTGTATCAACACGAACAAAACTCAATTAACTATAATACATCATCTACGTATTTACTAACTATACTGAATATATTGATGTTGATGATTATAATGATGATTATGAAGACAGTTATGTGACTTATGATTATCAAAGTTGTTGCAAAATACTGATTATTACAAGATTTTTTAGATTTGAAGTGAGAAAGCAACACTATGTATTCTTAAGTTGGATAGCAGCTTCCACTTTAATTGTTGCTGCTATTTTTTATTAAAATAACGGAGCATCTTCATCAGTTGAGTAATATTTATTGTTGTTTGTAATAATATTATGAATTGCTACTACTACTAAACGAGTAGCAATGAAGTTTTTATTTCAAATTGCTAAATATTTCGCATTCACACGAAGTATAAAAGGAAGAAGTTTAACAATAGGAATTTATTTTGGATTTCAGTCAGTAAGTCAGGACTTACTTTTAAGGAGATGATGGGCTATTTTTTTTATCGAAGCGTTAAGATTTTATTTGTACCGAATCTAAATTGAGATTTCATGCTTTTTTAATCTACTAAAAAATAAAATTTGTTTTTCATGGATTTGATTAAAATTTAAATCGCATTTAGTTTCTTTAGTGTATTGTTAGCAGAATTAGATAAAGTAGGCAGGTATATATGGTGAGTTTGATGGCGATGATGATGATGATGGTAATTCTAGATGATGAAAAAAAGTTAATTGAAAAAATTTGAATTATCATAATTTAAATAAATCTTGAGAGGGTTAACCCAAATAATATTGTGATATATGCTCTTTTATCATATCGTAATAACTTAGAAATTGCTTTTTATCATTATGACTGGTTAAAGGAAAATTTAGTATTTTGTAATGATGATTCTTTTGAATATAAGATGAGCGAGTCATGAATCTTATAAATGACTTATTGAAGTTTTATGAATTTGAATACTCAGAAAGTGTAGCATGGAGGACATATAATATGTAAGTTGTTTTATGTATACTTCAAAGATCATTGACCACCGTGACTCTAGAATATTCAAATCATAATTGAAACTTTCTTTTAAAAGCTAGTCTTAGTAGTAAAGATAAGGCATAGATTTCATTACGGCTAAATAATTAAAGATTTTACGTGTATTGGTAGTAGTAGTGTTGTAAAAGTGCTAATAATAATAATTTTATTTTTCTCTATTTGATTAGCTAAGAAGTAAAGAGACGGATGTTTGTTTGGTTGTTCAATGAAAATGTAAATATGCTGTATGAAGGTGTAAATAAATATACTTCAAATAATCTTTACTGTAAGTTAACCGCAGTAAACTGTGATAAGAATAGACACACCTTGTCAAACTTCTGGGATACGATTACACATTATCTTCTTTCAAATTCTTACGACTAAGATATTTCACATCTGAATTGTTTTATTAAAACTAAATCATAAAATTGCCCAACAAGTTACGTATATCTAAGTAGTTGGAATAAAAATACAAGTACGTAGATTTTAAGAAAAAGGATTTCAAATAAATTAAAAAGTTTTAAAAAAATCTTAAAAATAAAATTTTGTAAATCTTTACAATTCGACACAACTAAACTTAAATAAGTCATCAAAAATTTTGTTTTTTATAAACAGCAAAATTTCCTCACTCTCTAAAGTTTCAAGTTCAAGGGCACGCAAAAGTTAAAAACTCCAGTCCCATCTCACTACCACCACCATCACCATCATCACAGTCCCGTCACAGTCAGCAGGATCTTGATCATTATTACATTTTTTTATTATAAATATCCTTGCTTGCATGCAAGTCACACTCTCACCCATTATCTCCATAGGCAAAGGTGGCCTAGCCTTAACAATCGCCACTACCACCACCACATAAGATAATACTAGGTACCACTGCCAACTATGGCAGCTTTTGAATGCACAAATAAAAATGCAAAAATATACACCTCATATTACAACATTACACTTACGTCCAATTCAAAAACTAAGAATCCAACTCACACAATCTGAATACTTACAAAAAGACTGCTACCCCTCTAACAATAACTACTAACTACATACTAGATAGATTGTGCAATTAATTTATTCTGAGATTTAAAACAGGTTTATGTGAAAAAATCCTTTAATAGCTCAACATATGCTATTAGATTTTCCTTGCAGAAAAAACTAGTAGATACACTCTACTCGTTTATTTTAATCATGAAATAATATAATAGTAGAAATCAACCATCCAACTAAGTTTTACTTAAATTACAATAAGTTTTAAGTTAAACACTAGCCTCTCCATTCTATTTTCTTTATTTTGTATAAAATCTAGAAAGAAATTACTAACTAAGAGTTTTTAACAAAGTCAAATGAACTCGAACAATAAGGATTTTTTCCAAGAACCACTTACCTACAATTAATTGTATCAAAGTATTCAGATTTTGACTAAAACTACTTTTCTAAAAGGTTTAAAAAACCCAAATTTCTATTATATAAAAGAGTAAAAAAATACACTCCAGAGAAGAAGCAACACGCAAATAACAATCAAAGCCTTTGTCTCACATCTCTAAAGATAAGAGTGTTTGCTTTTTTTTAAGCAAGAGCCCAAATTCAACACGCAGTGCAACTGATGAAGATTTGGGTATGGGGATGATGATGATGATGTGACAAGTTGATTTTTATTTTCTGTTAAGCAAAAACCTTTAGAGTCAATACTGATTGTTGATTTAAGTCGGCTTTTGTTCACCAAAAAAGATTTTTTGTTCCTTGTATTATTCTCGCCTACACGGAGATTTAAGATTTTATAGATAGCATCTTTAACTTATTTTATTATTTGCAGGAATCGATTATACTCTCTTGTCATCGTAAAATTTCATTAAAAAGTCCTCCTACTTAAAGATAAATTTTATTTTATTATTTCATCACATACTTGTGGTGTGTCTTCTATTAACTAAAAGGATAAAGAACCCGGCATGATCATCACCATCATCATGAATTTTCGATATTTTTAAAAGCTAATCAATTCTGTTGATTTTTTTTATATAGTTTAGCATAAACTTGTTTGGATAACACAGAGGGGAAGGAAAAATCATTGACGCTTCGATTATATATTATGGAGAAATGATGGTCAATAATTGAGTCCTTGTGATAGGTAATTTTCCCATAGTATAGTCCAAAGACTTGATTTCGTATATGAGTTTCATAAGGGTTTTGCATATAATTCTGGATAAAGTTACTTTATTACTATCAGAAAGTGATGAATGTATATTGGAATTAATAATAATAATAATGGTAGGTTGATATCATCATCATCGAAAGTTACACAGTTAATACTTGTCTATCATTATCATTAATGTATTTTATATGCATGACTTGTTTAGGAAATAGGTACATGTTTTCTTTAAAATACGTGGGAGGTTAAAGTTTAGTTAAGAATGTTGGGAGATGTATCGCAAAAATAATTATTTTGCAATATTAGGACTATTAGAAAGATAAGTGTGTTTTTTGTTATAGCTTTAGGGCAATATTTTTGATTTCTTTGAGTAAAAGGCTCAATTACAAAGGTATAGGACCGAAAAGTGATGACGCGACGATTGTCAGGGTTAAAAATCATTTTTGGGTGATTTGCGACCATTAACAAGAAATGTCGGTAATTTAAAAAGTTGTTGTTCAAATAGATTTTAAAACAGGCTGACACTCACTAGCAAAGAAAAAGTAATATTCTCAATTAGTTGTAATTCAAAAGAATTGTTAAAAAAACCTATATTCAAAATTGCAAATCTCCAAGTGACAGACGAAAGGCGTTGGTTATCCAACTGGACAGCTCGGTTATTTTGACAAAAGCATTAAACTTATTGATTGAAAGTGCAACAGATGGTTAGCAGAAAAGAATAATCCAAACTTGCCAAAAGCATAAATATCGTGGTTTAAAATTGCAATTAAATCTACTACCGAAAACCATTCACTTTTTACACTCTTATAGAAATTTTATTTTTTTAAACAAGACTTATAAAAATACACTAGTATCAAAATCGATTTGA
>JAQGAA010003795.1:0-10353 GCA_034696425.1 Isotoma viridis
AGACCTAGTTTGAATTCAAGATAATTTTTATTTTAAATAAAACCTGTGACTTCATTCAATTTTTTTGGTTTATGTTTTAAATTTTAAAATAATACGAAGCTTAATTTTGTAACATTACTTATTGTCTTATACTGAAGTGTAAACAATAAATTCTTAACGATGCAACAAAATTGTCTCAATGACAAAATGCAAATTCTAAAAAAGTTGAATTTTTAGTCCCCAAAATTTCTCAGTATTGATTATTTTCTTCAAAATTCTCTCAAGTTTCATGAATACTAAATTAAGTATGTGAACTTTCATTCCTGTCATTTTAATTTAAGATTAAGCATCAAATCATGGCCAATTAAACTATAAAATTGAAAAAGGTACTGAAATGAGGAAAAGAAAATACGGCAAACCGTTTTAAATTCCATTCACACAACTTTCGAGTCTTGTTGGTGCATCTGAAAATTCACAACACGAACACTTCAAACCAAGTTATTTACTTTACTTTCTTCGGAATCTTCCGTTTCTTTCTAATATGTGTCATATCTCACTTCCTCACTTTGAAATTCTGTAAATTGGCTTAAAACCGTTAAATAAAATGGGCCGGATTGGAAATGGGGTTTGTAGAAAAGGTCCCACTACTACACACAACTTCACAACTTTGTCTTATTTTACAGTTTATTATTTATAATTTATTATAAGTGTAATTAAGAGTGTACCTGTGAATTATGAGAATGCATTAATACATATGAATCCTAAACACAAAGGCAGATTAAAAGATAGTCACATATCTTTGTACTTTATCCCTACAGAATTGAAAATATTAATAAGAGAATACCGATGAAACAGTAGGTTGGTAATGAGTAATGATCCAATAAAGATTTCAAAGGTAGGTTTAGAGCAGAAAATTCAATGTGCAATTGTTTCAACTCTAGAAAGTTAAATAAAGGTTAAAAAAAGCTAAAACCCCATAGAGGGTTCAAACAACAAAGCAAGTGTAATTAAACTAAACACATTCTCCTTTATATTCCGCACATAAGCCATGTACCACTTATACCCCGCTCACAAAGAAGCGATTTACATGGCTCACGTAATACTTTTGGTATATGTTAAGGGTAGAATCCTAACAATTCGATATCCATATGAGACTACACTACTAGACAAAAGAACTTTCTTTTCCGCATAATGTTGTTGCAAATATGTAATTTACTTTCTGTTTCAAGAAAGGTAGAACATTCTCCTCGTAATACCAGTATGGCTTTTCTTTTCTGTGCTTTCTTTTTGAATCTTCAGTCTGCTCTGGGGAGCCAGACCAAAAGGGTCTCCTCTATTTACTGGTTCCTGGAGAAAGGAGAAAAATCATTTGTGAATCAACATCATCATAGGCAAATGAATATACTTTTGTCTTGTTCTATCTACTTGTGTTTGTGTTGTAAATATTTCATGCAATATTTCCTATAACTGTGGATCTCATCACAATAAAGGTAACAAGAAAATTAACATTTTGTTATAAGATTTATATAAAGGCTTCCTAGGTAATGTTTCATTTACCCCAAATCACCTACAAATCTACAGAAACAATCTCAGGGGAAATTGAGAAAAACATTTTTTTTTCTATTTAAAACGCTAAGTATGTTTCCACATTATTGTAAACTGTTGAAATACTATTTAAGCAATTCTTCTTTGAAAATTCTTAAAAAAAACGGATTTACAAGGCCTTTAAGCTATCATTTCTGAATGTCGTTTTGCATGAATGTACAAAATTATGTAATGCGAAAAATAATGATAAAGTTGGTTCAGTGTTTAGTGTTTGATTATGCAAGGTGCAGTTACACTTACATTTATATTTGCAAATTTGCATAAGTATTTAAAAAGTTTTAGTAAAATTTAAGGGTTACTTCAAAGGAATAGTATTTAAATATTTAAACTATGAATGACTATGGCCAAGCTTAGCCAGAGCTAAGAATAAAAATTAAAAATTATGTAACGTTCATGCTGTAAAAAATTAAAACAAATAAAAAAAATAAATATTTAATTGGATTTTTTTTTAATAATTCTGTATCAAAAGCAACAGCCTAACATTCAAGAACAGTGTTTAAGTTCACAAACAAAATCTCTTTGAAAAAAATAACACTAAAGATAAATATACAATAATATGATGTTAGAATAATTCTCTAAAGAATTACTCTCTTGGTTCTTAAAAACTTTTTAGTCAATTTCCGTTCTATTGGTGCCTTAAGAAAATCAAAGTGTGGGCTTTGAACGTGATTTGAATTGTAACCAAATGGGATTTTAATTCTAAGAAAATAATTAATAATTTAATAGAATTCTATTACGATTGTTGCAGTAGACGACAAGAATAATTTAATTTTATGTCGGCTTGCAGATTCAATAAACCGGTTTGTTGGCCAAATTCGTTTTCGCTTAAATTAAACACTTTTTTTTACTTCAAATTAAGTTATAATTATATTTTGTCATCTAAATATTCCCAATTTATATTGGGTTTTACCAGTAGATTGTATTCTGTATTGAATTGGATTATAAAAAGTATTATTCTTTATTTTGATTCAATTAGGGGTAAAAATATGAAAATGATTAGCTGCTACTTTGGGGAATAAATGGTTTGAAACAAAGATTCGATTTATTATTGAAATCTCCATTGGACGTGGACAATGATTTAAGATAGAATTGATATTACTCATTGAAGCATTGTATAAAGTCCTCCCTACCTCCGAGTAAAAATACATTGGTAGTTGAGAATTTGTAATAAAAATTGAGGTACGAATTTTGTATTAAATCAAGTGGTTTTCTAAAACTTACCTAGAAAAACTGTATCAAAGAGATCTTTAAGACAAGCTAATAGAAAAATAAATGGTAGCACTAAACATGTAAAAGGTAATGTGTCATGACTTTGTTGAGCTTATAGAAAACCCTACAATTTTATTTATTAAGCTGAGGCATTGAGACGTTTCTAAATTACCTGCATTCCCGAATTTTATATACTTATCATAATACTAATTTCTCAGCTCAGTGATCATCATAATTAGCAATTATTTTTAACGAGGATTCCATTTGGCTCCACTCTCAGTGTTTGACAAACCCGGGTTTTTACTAAAAAATCCCAACTTTCCTTAATTTTCAGGGTTTTTTTTCAAAGTAACATTTTTCCTTTATGAAATGCATAAAAAGAGAAAAAGTTTTAGTGTAGTATAATATTAAGCCTTAAAGAAATATTTGAAATTTACTAGACAAGAAGTATAAGGTTTGATTTATCATGTAGAGGATGACAGGAACTTATGGGACTCTGCTCTGTCTGCCTTTTTACAATGAGTGGATTCATGTATTCATAAATCTTATAGATAATTCCTATTGTATTACTTGTTTCCTTTATAATATCGCTAATAATAATGCTCTTCTTGTTTTGTATAGAAATTAAATTGAAGTAATTGGCTTACCTAGATTAGATAACTAATCTAAGGTAATTGGTTCGGCTGAACAGACAAAAATATTTCCAGTCGAGAGATAATGATTTAAGGTATAAAATTGCCTGTATTGTTATATACTTTTAAATTGAGTTGCACATTACTTTCTTCTAGTATTATTGAATAAAAGGTATGAATGCAATTATCTCGAAACGTACATAAGATACACTGACATTCGAATTTCATTCCAATTAGAAAATCTGTATCCAATTTAACATCAATGACTTTAAAAAAATTTGAATAATGAAAGCACGTGCTTGAAACAACAGTCTGTTTCGAGTATGATCCACTAAATTAACTGACGTCAAGTTTACCAAAATTTAAAGAACCTTTAAGTAAAAATTTATATTTTTAGGACGTTTGGTTCAAGCACGAGGATTTATAAATATCAAAATTAATTCATAATTTCTAAAAACATGAGTTATGTCAGTTATGAAAGAAAGACGATACACCACCATTACGTTATCTTCATCTTCTACAAAAAATAAGTTAAAAGAAAGTTATTTTTGAGCAGAGTCACCAAGTAAAAGAGGAGATACTATTCATAAAAGAGACAAGGCTTTAATTAGAAGATTTTAATTGCAATATCATATGCGTTCGTCAAGTTTGTCTTTTTTTGTATCATCGTCTATAAAGTAAGAAGAGTTGCTTTACTCATTTATGTTTTGTAATAAGTTGATGTTGACATTTCCAAGATTACTTTTCTCCTTCTTTTGATTTGAGATTGAGATAGGATGAAGGGAAGAAGAAATTAATAACATGATAAAATACTAAGAAAGATAGTTTTGAGCACACAAAAAATATCACCGTTTGCTCTTGCCATCCTTAATCCCACGAGGTTTATGGCAAAATTCTTATGTGACTTCATTTTACGTAAGAAGAAGGCAACAAATTAAGGAACATTTACACACAAAAAGAGTAAATGTACCTTTAAAACTTACTAGAAATAGTAAAAGAACAAGATTTCAGTCGAACCTCGCTCAGCTACTATAAAGCAAACAAGTAAAACGGATTTGAGTCTTTCTCTACACAGGTGTAAACAAATTTATTATGCGTACAATGAAAAATACGCTGCGCTTAAGGGAACCATTTAGCATTATACTGTCAGTATGGTTGTGATTCACACGGTATTCAGGAAAATGCCAGAGTACAAGAAAAAGAAAAAACCCTGACTGTGAATTTTGTTGGGTTGGATTTTTTTGTTTTTTAGCCAGTTCCTTTCCAAAACCATACACCTATTTTTATTGCCAATCACCAGAACTGTTTTTACTTTATTTAATTACAAGGTATTGGCTAATTGGCTTACTACCTAATTAATTGGCATGTATACCTAGTATCAATTTGAAAAAAAGTAGTAAAGTTAATTAGGCAATTAGTGGTTGATAAAAGTGTATTGATGTGTGAATATCCCAGAGGATTTAACCTTTAACGAAATCATTAAATCCATTCTTATCCAAAAATAAAATTCCTCGAATAAGAACAAACTTTTTGAACTTGAACGTGATTTATAACTTTTCTCATTGTCTAGCTTTCTCTCTCTTTCTGTGTCGTTCTTTGAAGAAAACACACAAGTGCACAGCTATTGTAATTTTTTTTAAACAAAGTACAAATAATATTCAGAGACTGGTTGAATTAATTTACCTAGTTGTTTTTGCTCAGAAATCAGAAAGCACCTCTTATAGTTTTTTCTTTCTTTAGCTATTGTTTTTGCATATGGGCTCAAGACTGTAATTTAATTAAAATTAATATTCTGTAACCAAAATTCATTCATTGTGTCCGTTGAACCGGTGTGTGTAAACGAATATTATGAGGGTTATACAAATATTAATAGGATTTTATAAAATAACGCTATTGGAATAACATCTTAGTTATTTATTCTTATCATATAATACGTATTCAATTACATTTTAAATTGATCCTTGGAGAATTTTCCAAGAAAAATCTACAAATGCAAACACTAGCTGGGAAAAACTAAACTTCATAACTACTAACGTTATATGTAAGACTATGGAAAATTAATGTTATAACTGCAGAAGGGCAACCCACGCCATTTTATACAAGAATCGCCCCCAAAGAGTAAAGTAAATAGTTTCAAGGTTGGATTTTTTTTCCAAAAATGATGCGGTAGACATTTAAAAAGATTTAGATGAAACATCATTATTCGCACAGGCAATTAAATCAAAGCTTCTCACGTATATATAACTATTTGAATTTTTAAACGTGATTCGCTATTTACACAAAACAAGAAAAAAGTTCCTTATGTCTTTCGCTCAGAATATCATTTCCTTCCAACACTGTATTAAAGTGTTTTCCATCCGGCAACATAACTTTCTTCTTGAGTCATTGCATAGTTAAAAAAAAGTTTATCAATATTATATTTCCTACGCCTACAAGTCATAACTTCTCAAATTGACGTGCAAAAGTAAATTAACAATGGCTTTTGCCAAATTACTCGTGTCCCAGTTGAAACAGTTTACAAGCGTTAAAATGACGAATCATCACCACCACTTTCGAATAATCCTATCTTTGTAGGTTTCCCTAAGGCACTTCATCTGAAAATCCGATTTTTAGAGATGTAAGAAATTCACCAAAGTAAATTCTTCAATATAAGTAAGAAGATGAACAAAGGGAACAAAATAATTTCCTTATTTCAAATTATTTTATTTATAAATAGCCAACCCACAGAAAAAAAATATCCGGTCCATGAATATTTATAACGTCACATAGATTGACGCTGATACGCAATTCAAGGAAGAAATCGGTATATTTCTTTCGATTGTCCTCAAGTTGACAAAACCCCAAGGCTACTGCTACTACTAGTGTGGCTATAAGTTTTTCGAAACTCGTTGATACAAATATCCTGTCCCTGTTAGTTCATTCATGAATAAAGAATCAGAAAATAAAAGTAGACGCTTTGAATACGTCAATGTACCCGCCCCCGTTTTTCCAGCGTTTGAATATAAAAAGTATGAGTAATCTTGGCATTTTTGAAAAACGATATGTGAAAGAATAAACGATTTTAAGGGGCAAAACTAAAATAAACCTTAAATAACAATTAAATATTATTAAATTTCAGTAAATACAATCAGAAATGGAGGAGATGGAGAATTTCAACATTGTTGAGTCAAACAACATAAGCGACTTGGCCAGGATTATTGCACTTTCAATAAATGATAACGCAATTCCAAGGTTAATAAGCAATTCGGATATTGAATCATGGAATTATCACATTGAGTCTGACTACATAGGATTTGGAGTGCCAAATACTCCACAGGCAATAAGAATCATCCACTACATCCTTGGAACTCTTTTAGCTCTTATTGGGATTTCTGGTGCAACTGGGAATTCTCTGGTGCTTTATGTATTTACAAGGTAATCCCATCTCATCAAGCCGCACTCTTCTTTTTTTACTTTTGAATATACTTCTCCGGAACAATATTACATTTCTTAGAATTTGCACCTCTATACAAAATGTAATACCGTTGGTATGTTACACAGCTTAAAAAATATTAGCTTGGTTTTCACCAAGAATTAATTTCACTGCCTATGAGTTTCTACCTTAAGGGACTTTGTAAGATCTTTTTGTGATGAAATCCTCTTATATAAAGGGTGAGCCAATTACAATTCTCAGATTTAGTTTACACTTACAGCCTCATTGTAAAAATTAAAGTATCGCAAATTATTCTATTGCGTAGAATTAGAATCACGATTCTACGAAATTCCTTTAGGGGAATAGAGAAAATGACGATCTAAAAAATAAAATTGGTTTCATTAACAATATAATTACATGGAGTTTTGAGTTTTTAAATTATCTCGAATCTTAATTTAAATAAAGTTAACAGGAATTTCCAAACACTTAAGGCAAACAGATAAAAATCTGAAAATCTGGGTTTATATTTCTGGATATTATATCCCCACCTAGACACATCAATCAACTCACTACTGAATTTTGGTTATTTTAGTAGCCAACCGAAGTTCAGTGCAGAAAAGAGTTAATTTTCCAGTCATTTTAGGATAATTCATTGAATTGGTTACAACTTTGGTAATTATTTCAGCTAGCACAAGCTTTCGCAAATATTTAACTCTGAGAGAAAGTGTTGACAAAGGTGAACCTCAACAAATTCAATTTGTTTGACTCTCCTTATTCAACACATAAGATTAGACTCTAGTACAACATGCCGATAGCAAACTCTGCTGCAGTCTTCAAATAAGACTTGTTTATTCATCCCAATTCTTCAGAGAAGTTGCATAGTTGCATTCATACAATTTCCTCGGCTTATTCTCCCAAATGTTGACTTAAATCACCGAAAGCGCTTTATTTACAACCCACAGTAACTATAAATCATCCTGGGTTCCAGTAACTGATAAAGTATCCACCCCCTCTTAGATTTATCTCGATTCAATTCACTTCAATACTAATCGCGATAGAATTTCAGTCCGAATCTGCTTGTAAGTTTGTTTTCGTATTTGCATGCATCTTCAGAGAGATTCGTCTTGCAACTGAATAATGCAACACAATGCAGAACATGAACTGAAATTTAAGTAAACCTGCGAATGCACACATTAACTATTTCAAATAGCGCAAAAAAGCCTGCAAAATGTTTCAAGTTTAAATGTAATCTAATAGAGTTTTTGATGCAAACACTGCACTCGTCTCAGTGCATTCTTTTGATCTTCCGTTCCCAGTGCTTTTTTAAATTGAACATAGGCTTTCAGAGTGAAAGTTAGTACTTCCTCTCTCAAGAATTTAATTGATTTTTTTTCAATAAAAAGTTTAACATAAAGTTTAGCAAATACATTCAGCGCGTGTTAAAAGAAAAAATCTAATTCCAATTACCATATAGAATTGCAAAAAACTTTTAATCGGAAACTGTAACTTATCAATACGTACACGTGCATTTTTTACACAAAAACCCATTCACCTATTTCAACCTAAACCTAGCATAACATTTAAGCCTTTGTACAGAATCTAAAAATGTTTAAAAGCAAAGTAGAGGAAACAAAATACAACGAGGATTTACTTTTTATTCATTCAATCATTTCAATATATATAAAAATTACATCGTAAGTATATTTAGAATTCGGTTTGATTTATAGAAAGAATGTCTTAGAAATGCTTACTTTAATACAGGAACTAATCCATAATAATGATTTGGTATACATTTTTCTTCGTCTTCCTTTTGCGAAAAAACATTTCCAAGAGAGAAGAGACACGTTCAATATTATTATCATGTCAATATTAAAAAACGTGACTAAAGATTAATTGAATTGTGAGTAATTGAATCAGGAAACATTCCAAAGCCTTAGATAGAATTTTGCGTCCTGTTCTCTTTTAACACACGTTTCTTTCTATACCTATTTCTTGATCATTAATAAAGTAAAAGTGTTGTGAATTGTGAATTTGATTTTTTCTTTTAGATATCGAAGGTTTCGTGGTGGTGGTGGTCCTTTAATACAAAGTTTGGCATGTGGAGATTTGATCGTGTCAATTTTGCACATTCTACCCGCATACTCATCATTCAATGAACGGTGGTATTTCGGAAAAACAGGTACAAATAAAATCCATCTCAATTTCTATCATTTATTAGAAAGCATGCATAAAAAACCCTTTTTGTAACTCAAACAATTAAGATTTCTAGCCCAGATACTGTTATTTTTTATGAATTATGCAATGCAATATTTTCCTTTCGAGTAATTTTGATAAAAGTGTATCAATTTCAATCCCAAATCTTGCTTTGTAATCTATAAACCTGTCTGTCAAATTCTTGATAAAATAGCTTTAGCTTTACTTACTACTGAATCCATGATTTTTTTGTAAATTATGAGCTAAGATATCCTGGTCGCTTGAAAATAGTTTTCATTAATAATCATCAAACAGTAAAACACTTTAATATATCTAGTATTTACTACTTTAATTGTTTTCCAGGTTGTGAACTATACGCTGGGGCAGTTGGACTTGGTGGGATGGCCTCGCTCCTCACATTATCAGCAATTGCTGCGGATCGTTTCAGTGTTATTATGGGGACTCCTCTCACTTGGATTTCTACTAAAAAGGTTTGTGTATTTTTGTAGTATTTTAATAAGCAGCCAATCCGGTAGTAAAAGCATACAATTCCTCTACATCAAGAGCAGTTTCTTTCTTATGAAAATTTAACAGATATTGGCATTAAATTTTAATTGCTACACTAATGCTACGGCTCTACTTTAAGCTAATTTATTAAATCTCTTAAGTTCATTGATGAACGAATTCACATAGCTTTTAAAACGAGGTACAAATACTGATCATGCTTTTAGATCTGATTTCCTAGACTCCATCACCTTTCCATAAATCTCGTTAGCTGTAGAACATTTCTCTTGTTCAAGCAAGCAAGTAGCTATTTTATCTTTTGTGGTTAAAATATGTGGATGTTCAGGACTCAAAAGTTTTTCCTGTCGAACTTGGTTACAGCTTTATTTTTCTTCCGCTAAACCTAACATTTTAGTCATCATTTCTGAATGTTCTTCTCCAAAAACTTTCTTTCTAATATCCATTAAATCATTAAACTTGTACGTATTGGACTCAGAGCAAGTTTGGAGTTCAAGTTCATACAAACAAGAGTCCAATTTTTGCTTTTCGGACAAACTTCTTTAAATTTTTAGAACTCTTGATTGTCTTTCGAAAGTTTGAAACTTGATGATTTGTTGTTTGGGCTGTCTGCCTAACTATTAACTCATCAGGATCATTTGTTAACACTTCAAAATCCATATCCGGTTCCTCCAATATTTCATATACATACTCTTCTCGATCTGCAGTCAGGATGCTAAGAGCTAAATATAGTAGAGTCGGTTTGAAAGTGTTCTTGTTGTGTAATCCCAGGAACAAGATGTGCCCAATCCTTCCAACTGG
>JAQGAA010003796.1:0-10351 GCA_034696425.1 Isotoma viridis
TAATAAACCAATGGCAATATAAAACTAATGTGTGACATTTGTTATTGTTTAGGTATACCTGAGCATACACATACAATCCTCCAATTCACAATGCTAAATGCTGAATTCTAAGTTTACTGGCTTACCGTGAATCCTGGGCTATGGCGATAATTCAGATCAAGCTTGTACGCTATACTATTAACTTTTATCATTGTTGATAGATTCATCATTGTGATTCGTTATTATACATTCTGTGTAAATATCCTCATTTAATGTAATAATGAACAAAAATTACAAAATTTGGCATTGCTATAGCTATCACCACACACGGGCCACCACTAATTGTGACAATGTACGTCAGCAATTACAATAAATTCTTACCCGGTTGACGTTCGCACGTGGTGATGATCATGTCATTTCCCATACTACTGATAATTTGTGTTATTAAATTTATACATTGTCATTTGCCATTAGTTACTGTTTAAATTTCCAAAGTCATATTGGTTTCGTTTAATTTAATTTACATTTCATGAAGAGAAAATGCTATTTTTAGATACTATTTTAATGTTTCCCAAAATCTGTGGCGTTTGTGGACTAAATTTAGAATTCATGAAGTGCGTTTCTAGATCTACTAGTGTTTAATATTATGCTTGAATTTTCGTTTTTTAATGGACTTTCCATTTAAAGCTAATTTAATTAATTTTTTAACACCACAAAAGCCGGAACACTTCCACTCTCATCTTAAACCGCAGCATTTGACCACAGCAGTATTGGCTAGGGTCTAGGATGATTGATAATATTACTAGCAATAATATTGTCTACCAATTATTATGACATAGATCACGGTCTATGGTCTGGATGTCATGGAAGAATGCAAGTTTGACGTAGGTGCATGTACATTCTTTTTTGCAACGCAGCAGCATTGATTTGCTATTACTCTTTTTTTACAATTATGATGGTCTTGTTCCTTGGTTTTTATTGGAATCTTTGAACTATATGTCGCTTACGTTTACTGGGAATATGGGAGCATGCTTTCAAACTCGCCAATGGACGACAGATGTAAGAAAAAATTCCCAAACAAATTCTAGTATTAACCAGTGTTTACGATATTTTGTTAGTGGTTGTTTCAAAAACTAGAAATTCTTCTAAATTGAACCATCCCTAGAAAATAATCATTAATTGTCAGATCCGCCTACGTATTCGATTTAAATATGAGATATTCAAATACCAATTTTATTAAACCGACGTAACGATTTCAACGTAAGAAATGAATCTTATGAATCAATAGATACATTTGTGAATGGATAAGGTTGGTTATGTAATACCGATAGATAACATAAATTCACTATAGAATTAACAACTTTTAATAAAAAAAAAGTTTCATAGTTAGTAACCCATCATCTATACTATATTACTTGGAAGTTCAAGCTTTTTTACATACAAACTTTATTTCTGCATTAATTTAAAACAATTAGGCACTAATAAACGGAATAAGACTAAAGTAAACTGAATATGAACTACTTTCCTGGAAAATGCATTTATCTAAATCAAGCCAGACATAATTTTGCCGAAAGCTTGATTTCATCAAAATATACTAATAGAATTCATTTAAACAAACGAAATGGTGGAGAGGACTAAAACTGACAGATAAAAATGTATACAAAAGCTTCATTACATTAATGGATAGGAACTGCTTCTTGTATTCCGTGTATGCTATTATTAACTGGACAGATAATGAATTGCATTCATTTCATTGAAGAAATTGCGTTGACCACAAAATATAATTTAGAATCAACAAATGTTATTGATTTTACTAACCACATATTTAAGATAAACAATTTATTTTTAACTTTATAACTTAATAGGGCTACTTGTTGCCAAATAAGTTTAATGTTTACTTAATTCCGGTTCCAGCTGTATAGAGGAATTAGAAGGAAATGAGTTGTGATTGTTTTTTTTTCTTTCTTCTTTATTTTAATAGAGCTTAGAACTGATGATTCTTTTAGGCCAGGACCCTTGGCATCATTGTTGATGTCATAGTTCCAGCTCCAGGATCTATATAACTTAAAATATGCCATTAAACCTCATTAAAGAAATGGAGAAAACGCTTTTAATTTTTATCAAGATTTTTTTTATTGAATTTGAAGTAAAGAAATAAAAGCTTACACTACTGAGGAAGAAACTCTTTAAAAACATCAAGGAAACAAATCAAGATTCATTTTTTACTTATTTTGAACAAATTCTAACCAAGTACTGCTCCAAATTTGATAACTTCTCCAACGCTACACTTACATAAACACAAATACTAATTTCACTATGTCAGTACGTAGAAGAAATGCAAATATCAAACAATTTCATTGCATAAATCGCTTTACCACGTTTACAATTTAAATTATGATAATATTGAACCTTTTAAATTAAAAAATAGTTTCTTACCAAGTGAAGGCATTTTGGGAACTCTACATGACGTTTCTTCTTCAACGTTGTAAAACACATGCAAGCTGACATGCATTCTCAATAAAACATCCTTGTTACTGTGAATTCCATTCACAAATCTCAATCAAGATCTGTGAACCCTATCACCTTTCGCTGAAATGCTAAAAAAAGCAACCACAATCATTATGACTCACTATTAACAAGCTCTAAAGATAGTTAAATTGTTGGAAATTAGGGTTAACAAATTTTAACATGTTCGTCTTTTTTACCTGGTAGTCTACGCAAGGTTTCACCATGGGAAGATTCATTGGCCCACCTTCTGACGCTCAATATACTATTCCTTAGCTTGTTACCAGCTATCCCAAAAACTCTTAAAATCCATATCAAAATGTAATCAATCCTCATACAAACTAGACAAATTTGTACTTGATTTTAGATATCTTACCCCGTATTGTTTTAATGATGACTCAGAAATGAAATACGTCATTTCAAATCCCAAGATGATGGTAAGAAAGTGCTGCTGGTGATAAGTTAGTATAAAGAAATAATTACTCTTTCTGCTCTCAAGTCTAGAAGCATGTTGAAAATGTTAGGGAAACCCCTATAGTAATCAAGTCTATCAAGTATCAAGACAATTTTTGTTAGTATACGCTGATGATGAATAGAGTTCATTTGGATAAGGTAAAAAAATTGAATATTATTTCTAAGATTGTAATGGTCAATGGGCAGTAATAATTTGAGATATTGTTATTGGTAATGGACAACGGAGTAGTGTAATGCAAAGCTTTACTTGGTAAAGGGTAACAAAACTAAACTTGCATTTTTATAGTAAGCATGATGATTCATAAAAGTGGAGATATCAATTTCTTTTACTTTTTATCAAAATAGTATCATACATATTATATACTAGGCGAGATGAGGATCCAATTTAATATGCAAGGGAAACAGGTTTTCTCTACAGAGTAACAGAGTCAACGGGTGTGTGTGTGTTCAAAGCAGACATTGAGGTATCTGCAATCAAGTCTTCATTGAGAAGTTGTAGTAATAGTGTTAATGTGGATAGTCAGGATAGTCAACCCATTTCTGAGACTAGTAAGTGTGTAGTAAGTAGGTATTTATTGTAGTAATAGGAATCTTAAGAAATGTGCTATGTTTGTGCTATATTTGGTTCTGTTTTGTAGGTTCTAGACTCAAGATTTGTTTTACAGGGATTTCTTTTGTTGTGGTTTTAGTCAGTAGACATGGGTATTGATGGTTTTTCCATTTTTATTATGGACTTTCCATGATTGGAAATAGGGGAAACAGTTGTATTTCTAGTTTTTTATCAGAGGTAACTTTGTAGTTTTATCTTTTATGTGAATCTTGAGCATGATTTTATTTTGGAGGAGTGAAAGAAGCAAGAGTAGAAAGGAGTAGAGTGGTTTCATAGCATAATTCGGTAGCTGCTTTGTAACGAGGTATAAAAGTGTTACAATTTATTGTTTAAACCTAAACTTCATTATTCTTTTCGATTTGTGGTCGATACGTTGAATGATAAATATCGAAAAAATGAACATCGAATGTGGACGAAAACTTCATATTAGAATAATAATGTCAATGATTCCGAAACAGATTTAAAAACGACTCAATATTAGCAATTTTTCATTAAGGGCGTATCAAATGAAATCATAATCAATTTGATTTTTGTGTTCTTACAAAACGCTTACGCTTTTGTGTAATTTATGAAAGATGTATAATTTCTGTAGAAACATAATTTATTCAGAAAAATTAATAATGTGTTTTTTCTTAAAAATCTAAAGTAATCAAAACAGCCTTAGTCACTTTCAATTGGTCCTTTTCTTATTGGTACCTTTCAACAGATACCGGTTTCGGCAAATTTTAGAGTTTAAGTTAGATATAAATTCAAATTTAAATATAAATACTTTAAAAATTTAACATTAGATATAAATATTTAAATTAGAGTTTATTTTAAGCTGTACAACTAAATCGATATACAACTTCTCTCTACTCTTCAGGACAAAATGAATATGCTTTCTTTGTCTTTCATATAATAAGTGAACCATCAAAGAATTATAAATTTCATTATACAATTAACACAATGCGCTCTCGCATGCTTACATTAAGTAGGAGCAATTTCAATCCTTTCAAGCGTAATAACTGAATTAAACCTGCTGTATTATTAACCCTTTCACGGAGAAATGGATCAATAGCTGAGTTTGAAATGGAATTTTTGTTCATTTTGTTACCTTAATATGAAACACCTATTGAAGTCTGGGTATTGAAATAATTACATCTCACTTCACATAAAGACACTTTGAACTTGTCTGTTAAGCCTTGCCAATTATTTATGTAGCATGGGATCCCATTTTGCCACTTAATTATGCTATAGCATTTCTGTTAATTGCAATATATCTGCTTTTCAAGTCCTGAAAGGCCAACGAAGCTTAAAAGCATGGGGTTTAATTGTCTGTGACCACAAGCCACTACCTAATTAGCAATCCATACATAACTAGAATTTGTAACTCGAATTGAGATACGAGTCGCAGACAACTCATTCATAGTTAATCGTAGATTCTGTTCCAAGCTAACATTCTGTTGGAAAAACAATGCATACTATTATAATAAAACACATGAAGATAATGTATTTGTAGTACTTAGGTAACTACAGGAGAAAGTAACTCTGCATGTTTTCCTTGGATTTAGATAGATAGAGAGAGAGAGCATTGAACATCCAATTCGATTTCAAACTTATCTCGTCTTTAATAAAATATTCTGCTTAATGAAGTGATTTAAATGCAGAATGCTGCTTATTTCAAGGTTATATACAAAAGTGTAATATAATAGCTATCTTATATTTGTAGCAATAGTAAATTTTGAATTTAGTTTTCGTTTTGTATTGGATCTAAGAACAATTCTATCATCACTATCATCTATACCGCAATTTTGTAGATAAACAATTTTTGTTATAAGCTAAATTTTGGTAATTTGAGCTCATTTGAACGAGTTGGAAAATATAATTGACCTTATGACCTTATCGTAATTTAATGCTGTTTTTATTAGTAGTCAAGTTTTTCAAACTATTGGCTGGTCGTGAAAAAATATCTAAAATAAAATTGAAATAAATATGTAGGTTTACTTACCATAACAATCACAGACAGCCTTATCTGATAATTAATTAAAAAATGAGATATTATAAATGAAAGAACGAAGAGGGGGTCATATTAAAAGAAATACAATGAAATATAGAAGGATACAGTTTAGCCAAGATTTCTACACCCCTAGATTTTCACCACTTTTACTTCGAACAAGTTCTAACTAACAAGACAATCCGTCGAGCCAAATTATCATCTGTGAAATGTGTCTTCTATCTACTATGTTTATCTAGATACATACATATTTCTAAAAGTTATTCTACCCTTTTTCTCGAATAGTCATGTTGTCCAGTAAATAGGCCGGATGGATCGCGAACCCCAAAGAGCACATCTGCTCTGGTCTTTTACAATCTGAAAATCCGTCTGTTTCATGCCTAACAAACTAAAATACACTACAACACAGAGATTATAGTTGGCCTGCCATGACCATTTACACTTTTACACTACACCGAATCCAATTCAATCCTATTTTAGAGGCTTCAAAGAGCATTTATCTTACATAAAAGTGAGGAATCCCAGTCGGGCTGATGTAGAAGAAAAACTAGGTACTACTGGGTGAGTTAAAATGCTCCTTCGGGTATTTCGGGTAAAATCTATCTCACTTTCCCATATTCCACCATGATCAAATCACCGAACCGACTTTTGAAGCAACGTACAAGAACTTTCTTCCTCAGTTCAGTCTTAACCAAAGAGGTGTTAAGACTTAGAATATTCCTCAACCTTTCTCTCCAATCCGATTATCCAACTTGGCCCAACAACTGGGTCGGATTGTGTATACTTTATTCCATAAGCTTTCTGTTCCTGGTGGTTGCTGATGTTTCAAATAACTTGTTCCAAGCCTCTCTGACACTCTGGCCTACGTTTCATTCATCTTTTTAAGCTCTTATGTAATATTCTTAACGCCTACTAGACCCCTAAACTGTTACAACTCCCAACATCTTAAGAGGTACAGTTGGTTGCGATAAATCTTGGATAAAGTTCTCATGCATCCAACATCAGATCAGTCAGAGAGTAGAGCAAGAAGGGTTCTACCAAGTCCAGCCTACCAATTTATTCCGAGATTCCAATCTCAAAAGCTATTTGTCTCTTTAAGCAGATATACCACTGCAAAGTATTACTATCATTTCCATCAACACTACTACTACTACTAGTATTATTCAAACTCTGCCATTAAGTTAGCCAAAAACAGAACAAGTATAGAAGCATCTTCAAAATCTTGAAAAGCAGCTTAACTTAGAAATGCAGACATATTCGGCATAAGTAGCATCAAATTTAGCACTTCTTTTTTACACCCTCTGAAGAAGAATTAGGTAAGGTGCTTGATTTGATTGAGGTACTTTAGCAAGAACTGCTGAGTTGCTTCTTTCTAAGTAGTAGAAGTGGCTTCAAGATTGTTGACTTGAGGGTTTATCTTAGACATCGTTCTCTACAGAGTGCAAATAACATTTTGTATTTGGATTTAATGTGTTGATAGAACATTTTGGCCAAAATAGTAGCCCATCAGAGAACCGCAACTCTGACATCCGATACCAATCCTAATATTTACTTATGATATGGATGCCCATGAGAGAGAAAGGGATTCTTAAAACTACTGCGAATTGGTCTAGGTTGGATACTTTACGAAAAGACTAGAAGTGCTCCTTTGTCACTCTAAACTGTATTCACCTGGGAATTTTCAATGCCTTATCTTAATGTGAGCAACCTTATTTGCAATAAGAATTGTTAAATTGTTTTAAGGTAAACACTAAAAGTGAGACTTATTTTTGTCTATGTGGGGTAAAGTATACAGAGTTTAGGGTGTTTCCAGTTACCCCGTAATAATTTTTACCCTGACTTTCACCAAATACTATATATCTCGCATCAACACATTAAAGCAAAGTGAGACAAGGGTGTTTTGATAACAGAAAAAGGACAAAACTTCGAAACGTAAGTCCTTAATATCTTAAAACTTTTAAGTAAATTTTGCATAGATTATGCTAAAGGTTTTGAAAATATTCACCCTGTAGAGAGAAAGCACCGTATTTTTCTATGTTGCCTGAGTCGGCTTTTTTTAGAACAATATTAGATGCTTTCTTAAATTTGGATGAATCTTGCAATTATCTATTGATATACAATTTTGTCACTAATGAAAACTTTGCAAATTAGTATACTTATCAAAGTATTGAGTGATTATACCTCTTATCACGATCTCTAAACCGATTAACATCTATCTAGCATTAGCATAAACACAATTTGAAATCGATACCCTAATTTTGTACCCAAATGCATCCGGAAATTGCTAACTACTCTGTTATCTGCTACTGTTATTGTTGAATATGGGAATGCAGAGAGTACAGATTATTTTACATTTTGAATGAATTATATTATTGCAGAAACGTGCTAATGTCCATAATAATTTATATCATGAAGCTGGGATTAAATAGCCTTGTAAAGTGTTACATTGTAGCATTAGTGTTGTAATTTCACAAGAGGCAATACTTCTGAACACTTCAGCAGCTAGAACAGTTGGAGTTAAAAGTATTAAATAATCATTAAGCGCGGACTGTTGTTGTAGATTAGCCAGTATCATCATGATCCTTCAGGGAAAAGGTACAATATGTAATTGTAGCAAAACAAAAGTAAAAATTCTTTATTCTCCATATGCAATAATAATCCATATCTAAGGTTTTTGAAACCAAACAGGATTATAACCAGTTGTATGCGATTTTATTCATTCTAGCTCACTATAAAGACCAAAATGAACGTATGATCATACACCCACGCAGAAATACTTACATAACGAAACGTTTAAAATATTTTGCAAGTCTTTTGTTGAGTTATACAAAATAATCCGGCTTTATCTATAAAGCATTCTGGTATAATATTACTATCTTTATTAGACAATTAACGCTAGTGACTTGTACGTGACATTGTCTCAGTTGACTAGTGTACATTATCGAAATAATAATGAGCATAGCCTTATTATATTTATTATTTAGGCTGGAAATAAGGTTGATGATACGGGTAATGTATTTCACATTCTAAAATGGTTATAATTTTGTTTCAATTAGTTTTGAATTAATAATAAGGTTTAAACACGAGCCAATTATATCTATGTATATTCACAAAAAATTATTTAAGTGCAAATTATTTAAATGGACTTTTAATATTTTGTATTCTGGAATAAAAACAAAACGCAGTTTTGATTAAAACCTCGCCTCGTAGACGAAGCTAAATGTTACTTTTGAAATCATGAATTCCAACAATAGTCTTCAATGTCAAAAATTATTTTTATTAAATCATAAAAAATATATTAATATTCTCTTCAAAACGCACCCCAATTTACTAAAGAAAAATTAAAAATTCTCTTTTGTTAACAATCCTAATTCAATCCATACAATTACAATTAGTGTATTTAACGCTCAAAATTTCTAAATTGGTTTGAAATAAATGTCCAAACATGAATTTTTTTTATAAAACTTTGTGAAATATGCTTTTACTTTCTCCACCTAAAAATCACCGACTAGAGTAAAAACCCTCAGAAATCAGAGATCCGATTTAGTTCAAAAATAATACTGTAAATGTCCATCCTCCAAAAAATGTTGATTTCACAACTCACAATCCCACAATAGTAGGTAATTGTATGAAAAAAAATGCTGCTACTAAAAGATGTTTTCTCACATTTTTTAGAGATTTTGACAGAAAGCTTTCTGTCATAATTGGATAAAATTGCTTTGTGAGTTGTGCACTTTCATCATAAATCCTTTTCTATTCTTCTTTCAAACCTCAACTTCACAACTTTAGTTATTCCTATCACAAGAAAAGACTCGGGTTTTTCGAAAGGACTATGTAAGACATGTTTTTTTCCAGTTTCGTGGAAAAATATCCTACGTAAACGTAACTGTCTGCTGAATGGGTGAAGTTAGTTGGATTGTCGGTATATATGATTATTATTATTGCCGTCTATGTTTGATCTGTCTTTTGTTACAGTTTTCATATATGATTCTATAAAAGTTTGATGTTGAACAAAATGAAATCAGTTGGGGTTGGTTGTATTTTTTACAAAAGGTTTGTTAATACTGCTTTCACTAACTTAGGTTCTCCACAGTGGAAACTGTATCTCAAAGCGGTTAATAATATAATACTATTAAGGGGTGGGTGTGGGTGATGAATAAATGATTGTCCTTTGTGTGACCTTGTATGTTTTCATTGTACTAGGAAATATTGCTTTGTGTAGGGCATGAACTCGAACTCGCCCACACGGTCATGTTGTTTGTTACTTTCTTTATATTTGTCACAGCAGAAGTGTTCTATTTGTTAAATTCTTAGAAATCAACAAAGGGTGACTTTGAGAACGAGTTGTTATTGAGACTTCATATTAATTATATTATTTAAACTTTAAAGTGCATTTTGATAAGGAATTAAAGTATATTTTTATTAAAATGAACCCAAGGTTTCTACTTCTATTATTCAGAATGCTAATAAAAAGCAAAAAAGTATATACAATATTTATGTTGTGCTGCAATGAAAGTTAATAGAATGTTAATTCTTAGTTAGTATCAATAATTACAATAAATTTGCCGTTGTATATTATTCACAATATCATAGAACATAACCATTCCATAAATGCAGTGTACAACCTGCTATCGATTACACAATTTTTTTTATCTTGCCTAAATAGGTGAAACGGTATAAAGGCCTCAATTCTAGTTACAAATTAATTTAATCAAATACTTTTTTCATCTTACTTTCTCAAAATTCCTTTTCTACCAAACCCTTGACTTCCAACCGAAGACAATAATCCT
>JAQGAA010003797.1:0-10349 GCA_034696425.1 Isotoma viridis
ATCTATAACAACAGCAAAATCTCCTACAGTGAGTCCATCAAGTGGTCAACTTGGCTTGAAGAAGCCGATCAAATTGAAGAATCATTCAGGCCTTGCTGTTGATTATTATGACTCCCTTCATAACAAAAACTCTTCACAAGGAACTACACAGGTAAGCTTAATAATTAACTTAAGTGATTCACTTTTTATTCCATACAAAATTATTTTGGATTGATAACACGTGTGTAAATGCATTATATATGCATCCCTAAATTTTACATCTTTGGAAAGACTTTTTATACAATAAAAATTCATACGTTTACATTGGTACTACATAATAAATCATTTCTTTTGTTGATAACAATAATTCTTATACATCAAATAACATACACAAAAGGAAGGGGAAAGTTTAGAAAGAGAGAAAGTCATGATTAGGAGTTAAGAGTCTTACCACCACCATTACATACTACCTAGCATCTCTAAGGTCTGAAATTGGGGTGTAAAGAGTCCAAAACTCCTTTCCTCACCGACTTTTGTCCTTACATAGGACTTTCTCATCTTCAATGATCAACCACTTTTATGGTCAAGCATCAAGTGGAAAATGAGGTTGACGTAATGTTCTGTAATGTTATGTTACATCTTGTATTAGTCCACTGGTCCGTCATTCCAGAACACAAGAGATTCTTTCTAGATACTTCATACATCCTAGATACTCAAAAGCCCATTCACAAGTCTCATGCTAGATTTAAGTCATTTATTTCATTACATGTTTTCTTTTGACAGCATTGTATTCTTACAATACTTAATAAAACTTTGAAAAAATAAACCTCAGTAAGAGTAAACATTATTAAATTACTATAAAGGGCTGGCCTGAACCCCCTTAAAAGATGAACCTACTCCCTACAAAAGGCAGCTAGCAGGGTGGAATAGCATGATGACAAAAAACCCCAAACCTTGAATTAAAATTGTCAAAATGTTTGTCTTAATCTCTTTATAAAAACCAACAAATGATTTAAGAACAACACCTTACAAATAGATAAAGAGGCCTTGCATATAGTCAGTCGTTGTAGTACTCATGTAGAAAGATACCTTTACAGGAAGAAAAAAGAAAGTTTTTCTTTGATACATTTCCCATGAAGAAAAAAAAGTGAGATGAGGTGTTAAGGTGATGATGTGATGTGAATGAATGGAAGAGAGCCGAAAAGAAGAAGGAAAATAAATAACGAGACAAACTTTTTCACAGTTTTTCTCAAGATCAGAGATGTATCTATCTGTAAATAAATATCTTGTTGGCTTCCTTGCTTTCTTCGGTTTTCCATTGCATAGGGTTTTGTGTGTGTTTGTGTGTGTGTGCAACTTGTATCTACTTGGATCTGTATCTGTCTATCTATTCGAAGAGGACACACACTACCATACATACGTAGAGTCCCACAAATACAGAGACATTTCAGTTTCCTATTCGAAGAAAACATAATAAGAAACTTGCATGGGAATTGGGATCTTTTTGCTGTGCTCATCTACTTTTTTGTAATAACTTGGATGCCTTTTTACTCCAGAGAAAGTCAGCAACTTGTGGTATACAAAGGTAGAAAGATATAAGTAACTAGATAATGGAATGCTAAGAACATGAATATCCTTGAAATAATGGAATGGATACTAGAAACAGATACATATTTTGTTTTTAGAGTGATTGAACAACGAATAACTACTTATTATCAAATTGGAACATTGTGTAAAAGCTTTCGTTATATTCAGTTGTGATTGCCATATGCATTTATTCAGTGTACAATCTCTGAGTTTGACAAATCTCATGAGATAGATTATACGTGAGAATTGATTAAAAAGCAATGGAATTATATATACAGGAAGTGTTATCGATGCAAGATGTGGAAGATTAGAAGCATTTTGTTAAAACTTTTTTTCTGAGTCAAGTACAGAGTTACAACTTCAGTAGGAAAAATTAAAAGGATTATATGAGTTGGAAAAAAAGTTTTGCATTTGGATAGGAGTTTAGTAAAGGTAATCAAAAACTCAGTATGAATTTCATGCAAAAACAATGGAATCATTTAATAATGAAGTTATATATAATGGTGAAGGGAAAAGAGGAAGATTGAAACAGGTCAGTTGGTAAGTATGAGGATTAGTTTCTCTATCCATCTAATAAGACGTGTATAAAAGGGTTGCTGACTTGTAATAGTAGTAGTTTGTGGTAATAAATGTTGTTGTTTCGATCACGATCTACCGAACCATCCCTTCGGGTAGGTCAAAGCTTTTAATTAACTAATTGCAAGCAATTAGTAGAAATTAGGAAAGACCGTAAAACTCTTGAATCTTTACACACACACTCGAACAGAGCAACGGGAGTTGGTGAAGTGAGTGAAATTGAGTTGTTGTTTGGTGGAATGTGAGAAAGCGAAGGAAGACAAGTAACCAGTTGTAGTAGTAGCTAGGAGTTCTCTGCCACTTACAATCAACACTGACTTCCTTTACAACTAAACTTCATAATCTATTGGAATGGGATTGGATTGCTGAATTTGTCTATCTTCTGACTTTACGGCATAAGAATCAGAATGAATTCTGGTCAGGCAGTCAAGTTGGGATCAGGAGAAAGCTACCTCACTACCAAAGCTAAGCTACCCCATGTGTCATCCGATAGGTAGTAAAACTTTAGTCTTATGTAATTTTACAGACATTTTTATACAACGATAGAGGTGACCAAGTTGAAATTCGTCCCGTAGAATACCAGTGTCACTCATGTGTGGACCTGTGTACTTTTAAAAGATGAAGGTAGGGAAGTAGTAGTTGTAGTAGTAGTACCTTAAAAATTGGACGGAGTTATTAGTACATACTTGTTTGCACTTCCCTTTGACCAATGTACTCTCGTCGGTGAAAGTAAGTAGATAAGTAAAGATCTGGAGTTGAATCAGAAAGTGAACAAGAAGTTTTTCCATCAGAAAAAACGAACAAACATTACATATATGTTGCAGGTCGGATGTGGATTCTTAGATGAAAAGTGTTTTCTTTTCCAGTAGGTGATTGAAGTTTTTGATGAGAGCTAACTTCTTTCTTTGCATTCATTTTAAAAGTGTATTATTTTACTTATTTGAATACAAAAGAATGATGGTTTCAAATATTTTATTATCTAACTTGTCGATACTCTCACTACATTAGAGTATCAAGTTTTTACATTAATTCTGACTCCATTTTGCTAAACACTGACCAACATTGACTCTCGTCTTGGTAATGCTTGCAAATCCCTGTCATGAGTTTTTTAACACTATAATTTCCTGATATATTCCTTCACACCCCACACACGTGAGAAATTAACAAAAACGAGGTGTTATTTGGAGCAAAATTTATAGCATGAAAAGTTCTCTCAAGATGACGATCGACGTTTCAATGAAAGGTTACGTAGTTTTTGTCCCTGATCTGATTCTGTTTTGGTATAAGAAATGTCTAACTGTAGTGTGAGACAGTGAAACGAGACAAATAGAGAGATTCCATTTGAAGGAATACATAATAATATAATATTATAGGTTGTACATACCTTCAATCGCTATACCTGAATAATGCCAATGCGGGTGTGTCAAACTCATTTTGGTGAAAGTGCGCTAGCAAATCCTTATCTTTCGTCACCCCATTCTAGCAAATACCTATCTACTCCAATCGAACTCATCTTCTACGGTGAGAATGAGACAGAAAATAGGAAATACTCTTTTCTTTTGTCCACCATCAAGTAGGCTGATATTGCAAGGTATTTCAAAATGCTGTAAAAGTTATGTCGGACAACGGTTGAATCTTTGTGCTTTCGAGATATACTGACTTAGTAAGGTCAGTTTTAAAGTAATGCTGCTGACTTAAGTTTGTATGTATGTATTCAGTGTCGATACCGATCCTCAAGTTTACGACCAGAGTCACATAATAATACAATCCATTTCTAGAACATCGGCACCGGCATTACCCAATCCTTTTTTGAGAAATTTGGCTAGTCTTCTCTTTTTGACGATTTATCTATGCATGGGTACTTCATTTTAGATGGAACTTTCCATGTTAGTACGTCTTTAGCTCGTTGTCATCGAATAAATGGGCAAAAATGCAATTTGCTTGTGTAGAGTACTTGCTGATTTTTGTTTTTATTCATTGTGTAGTATGTGTAGTATGAAAATAATAGGTTGGAGTTGCTACGTTTTTTCCTGCCTGTGTGAATTAAACTGTCTGATTAAGACTGTGGGATTAGACTGCGTGATGCACAAAAAAAGTCTCAAGTATTAAATGAGACACATTTTTCTTTTAGAGTTTTAAATATAGAATATTATATTTGAATTATTATGATTCTTAGGAACTTGACCTTTATGAAAAAGAGATTCTTTACATTTGAGACGCTCCTATCGTTTTAAGTTCTGGTATTGAGTTTAGGTTAAACTAAAACTAGAGGCTAGAAATGCATAATAGTTAAAAATTAAATCTGCATTGGTGAATGCAGATAACTGTTGAGAGAGTATATTCGATATCTGGTATGAAATAAAGGCTTTACCAAAGATTTGTTTAAGTCATTGACTTTTAGAGACGAACATAATTCATGTAGCTTCAATAATGTAAATTCTCAATATTTATTACCAGATGTTTAAAAATGTGGAACTTTCTAAAGTAATCTAATTGGTGACTATGCAGTTGAGAGGCAGTTATTTTGTAAACTATTACTAGTAAACATTATTTTGTCCGTGTAGCCCTTGTAATGAACATTTGTAACCCATCGAATTCTGGACAAAAGGTAATTTCTTATAAACTATTGGTTAGCACCTTAATGCTTGCTGGTAGTCTTCAATTTATTGGCGTGGCTAAGAATAAGTTCCTTGGTTCCTTCCATTTGACGACACAATTAGTTCAAGGTTGATAATTTATAATGATAATCCCCATAAGTAAACTTTTGTAAAGAATGTAGCTGTAAAATTTTGCCAAAAAAGTTTACAAATGTTTTTCTTCTCCTTGTACTTTTGGTACTAATTCGATTTTCATCTCTTCTTTCTCAGCATCTCAAATCTCAACTCCAAGTAGAATATCCATTGACCTAAACTCAATTTCTAAGTTTTCAAAGTTTATTTTTTTTATTTTTTGGGGGGAGGGGGGTGGGGGGATCTCAACATGAGGAATCATAAGCGTAAGAGAAAAGTCTCTTGGGATGAAACCTTAATACTTACTTCCTTCATTGTATAAATTCTGAGGATGGGGTCAATCTCTATAAGAAGACTTTGTGCATAAGAACAAGACAGAATAGAATACCATACGGGATTAGAAACACATAGTACCTTTATTTTGTACACTTTCTTCACATAATAAATTTAATCCAATTCATCTCCAGCCTACCATCACTATCCTTTTTTGTCTCCTTTATACACTTCTCTAATTAATTACTGTCTTGAGAAAGCATTTGAGTAAGAAAAGGCCGCACACATACAGAATACAATAGCTTTCTCATTTTCAGTGACACCGTCCTTAAACAAAAAATAGATGACTCAAAAACAAATTCTTTGATGAAAGCCTGGATATTTTATTAGTGATGCTGCCATCAGTTAACGTGTTATATAAAACGTATAAGAATAAAATGTTGCATTAGGTTTGTCAGATCTGTCTTTCCTAAAAAATTGTAATAGTTCGACTACATTTTACAATTGCTGACAAGTTGATAGTTCCAATAAATAGTGAAATCCTATATGTGCTCAGTAAGATTTCAGTTCATTTCAGTTGTTGATTTTGTATCTGTTTACGATTCTAAATTTGCAAACACATTAACTGGTTAAACATAGATTAAAAACTGGAATTTAAAAATGTACGTCATTCATTTCGCCATAAATTTGCATTAATGCAAACCCGTGTTTATATTTATATTTAGTTACCGAAACTGTGGTTTTTGAGTTGTAGTAGCAGTTGTTTAAGCAATGGCATCAATAGGTATGAACTTTACTGGCCGGTCACCAGTGGTAAAAGAAAAATGTGATTTAATACTTAACTGGAAAATGCAATAAGAAATATTAGCATCTAGGGGATATTCTTTTATCTTATGAGGATTCAACTTGTCTTTCTTTGTAATCAGAGTAGGACCCCTAATTAGCCTACCTTTCTGATTAGAATTATGAAAAATCTCCCTTCAGTGATAACGGTGATAACCGACTCTGTTTGTAAGTTCAAAAGTTAATATTTGATTCATTTTCTTTATGAAATAAATCAAGACATTGATCACCTAAAGGTCTAGTTGGTCATAACTAACGTTAAGCAGCTCAAAGAAATAATCACTTTGCTGTGGTACTTACCAGTCAGTGATATTTGCTAGATGACATATAAAGTAACATGGTCCATTATCTCTTAAATGTAAAGTATCTTGTTGCAAAAGCACCACAAACCCATGAATATGGGACTAACAGATAATGGCTTCTTTTATCTAACAAGTTCATATATAGTAAGTAGTAAGAGTGAGTAGTTTAAGAGCATAACGAAAACCAGGAGGTACTTTCCAAAAGTATGTTGAGTTAGTCACGGTGACATTTTGAGGGTGAAAGCCTTTTCCTTGTTACTTGTTAGTATATTCATTTTAGAAATATATAACGTATTTATCTGTTGTAATGTACAAATAGAAAGGTATTAGACAGGAGGACTAGATGCAAGACACTTTGATAGGAATGAAATGATACGAGAGTGATTTGGTTACGGCTCAAGGCTCAAAGGACTTCTATCTAAAGCTTTAGGTAAAAGCATCCATCTCTTATGGTTTGTTTTAGTGGTCTTGAGACAATTTTGACCTCGTGGAGAAACTTACCTGATTTGTTTAGTAATGCTTATGGTATATACTGTGATTCACTTTATAAGCACTTGTTTTGTACATGCTTAAGAACACATATCGGATTGATACATTAAAGAGGTTCGTAAAAACAAATTAGTGTATTTCCAGGTTGACATTTCCAGGTGAAATTAATAAATATTTCCTTGATCATGTCACGCCATTTATATATTTTTGTGTACTAGTGGTGAGTGGGTGTATAAAAGTGCAGGCTTCTCTTAAAAATTATATTTGTTTTATGTCATACAATGATGTTCCCGTAGAATTTTCACAGCTTTGATTTAAAAGTGGGTACGATATGTATAAATAATGTTTGTATGAAAGCGTAAGTTACAAGGGCAATCGAGAAATACCCCGAACTTCTATTCGATGCTAGAATGGTACAATACCCTAGTTAAAAGGCGTTATTCCTTATTTTCATTAGTAACCATATTCCATCTGCGTTATAGGTACAAGATGATACGATAATTAAAGAGACTTGTTTAGCATAAAGCTTTTTGAGTTTTAAATAAATAAAGAGTTTCATTACCTCTTTTGATTAGAGATTCTAATCTGAAGGTTGTTTTAATTAAGTTCATAAACATATTTTAAGTAAACACTCACAGAAGAAGAAGCTATACGCACTTTTCGCCAATAAGAAATGATTCGTTTGTCGATACGATGATTTTACAGATACTAATGGACAATGGTATGGAACATAGAACTACCGAACAGGGACTCCTGCGGCCTGCAAACGAAGGTAGGAAGCAGAGTCGAGACAGTTTCGCGTTGTTGTTGTATCAAATTGCTTATGATACCCAATGCAATACAAAGGACAATTGCTAACAAATATCAAAATGCAGTTTCTATCTAGTTTAATGCGTATCATCACACTTTATAGAATAATAATGCACTTAAACAGATGTGTACGAATGCTTCTTTAAATTGTAAACGAAATGCGCAAAACTTAGAAACTAAATTAGCATATGGAATTAATTAGTGCCGTTTTAAAGTAATTCTCTCAGTAAAGTAAATAACTCATTTATGGGTTATAATATTACTTTTAACGTATATATACTTACAATTGGGTTTCTTGTTCCACTAGAATTTAAATTTGCGTCATATAAACACTACAATTGACACTTCTAAATTTTACGTCATTAAATGTACATCATCATACGTCAGCCATGGTCAACCTCACGTTCACGTAGGTGCGACTAAAAGCAATGGCAAATCTTCCATACCAAGGTCAAGTATTAAAAGCATCGATTGTTTAAACCGGATATCGGAAGAACCGGATTCACTATTTTATAATATAAAAGATTCACAGGTTGAGATTTTCTAGTGTTTTGATGTTACACAAAGCTAGCAAGCTTATCGAAGGCGATTAAATAGCCAATTGTAAGCACAACTATCTAACAAGAGTTAATTCAATGATGAGGGTAGGTGCTAAGGTGCTATATATAATTACCCGAGGGGATCTAGGTATTCTTGTAATATTTATCTTTTTTACACCATCCTCGTGTACTTTACAAAAGGTGATAATAACAATTTGGAAATGTACTTAACCCAGTCTCCCCATTTGCTATTACTTTTGCTATCTGCAAGGGAACTCTTTTTAGTGCTTGATATTGTATTTAAATCCCGTTTTTGGCTAAATTAGAACAATATTGATGCTTTTAATATCTGGGAGAACTTTTAGCCAGGAACTTAGCAAAAATGCATTGAATATATAATCAATCGAACTCCTACTCATTAATCTTACTGATGAACTTTAATATGTCTCACAAACAATGGACGAAGAAGCGTTAAAAATATTTGGTAAAAACACGCATACTCTTTGCAGCTCTTTAAGTTAAGTCTCTATCATATAAACGAAATCCCTTGTAAAATACAATTGTTTTAGCGAGTACACATTAACAATCCCCAAAGAGTGAAAAATGCATTTAAACTTGAGATGTAAAATCCATCAATTCCCTTCTTATCAGTATATGAGTCTCACAGGCACAAGTACGGTACAAAAAAATCATAATACTAATTATTATGTCAACGATATTATCAAAGTTATTCAATACTTTCAGATGTTTCAGTTATCTTTCCAAATCAGTAATAAACGTACCGATTGCACTTCTCCAACTCAGAACTTAAAATAGGAATCAGTAATGGGTTCTAGTGCAGTGTGTCAGTAGTGACTAGAGTGGAGTCCTGATTCAGTGCTATATCATATTTATACTTCAAATAAATAATTTACTGTCACATTGTGTAATAATCTGTCAGAAGACCTCCACTCACTCAACTCTCTCCATTTCTCATTTTTAAATCGATAATTCATTATCACTCACATAAAATGATATTCTCTTTTGTCTAAATAAATTGAAGTTTTACTTACCTTCGAGAAGAAATTTTTGAACCTCCATCAAGCATTGATTTTTGTTATATTCTAATCTGACAATAAAGCATTATTATTAAATATAAAAATAATGAGCCCCTATTTCGAAAAGGTCCAAAGTTAAAAAAAAAAGTCTAAAACTCGAAACTTTTTGTTTCATTCAGTATTAATCGACGTTTCTGTTTTTGATTGTACAAGTTCATAATGAGTTCTTTGACAAATGGGCATGGAAAGCCAGAAAGGAAAATAATAAAATTACATAATCATCAGACTCAAGATACAATTGAAGACCGACTTCATGCAACCCTTGAAACTCCTTATCCAGTTCAGGTGCGTAGTAATAAAATATTGTTTCGTTACTGTTGTTAGCCAATTTCAGTTTACTTTGAAGTTACTTAAGTTATACTAAGGGAAGAGTTAAAAAAGAAAATAATTCGTTAGCCTTGTCTCTATTTGGGTTAAACTTTTCTTCATCCGAATGGATGAGCCTGCATGCATATTCAGAGAGATAGCTTTTCTTCCTGGACTAAACTGACTATGACGGAGGAAAGGATACCGCGCGTGTTGTTGTATTTGTTGTAAACAAATCCATTGTTGAGTAAAAAGAAGGAATTAAGTATTCAAAGCATCAGCTATAGATCCACTCTATAGTTGTATATAGTGTGGTTGTTGGTTGTGGTCCATGTAAAAGGTACTAGTAGTGGTAGAAGTGGTAGGCTTTCTATCACCAGAAGTAGTATTGGCTTGGATTGACTTGACACACTGGATAAAATGGCTTCATTATAAATCCAGCGTGGTAAAAAGGGTTCATTCGTCCCGTATTCATGAGTCGGTGGTGGTAATCTCATTATTTCGGAGAAATCAGACCCCCTTCTGCATACCAATTGAAGGGAGTCACAAATTGAGATTGGGAATTCCTTCACTTGTGTGCTCACTCTCTTGCTTTCCTCAGCTTAGCTTTAGTATCACTTGTATACTTCAAAATCCAAATTGGTTTAAGAGAATTTATTCATAATATATTCATTCCATATGCTTATAGACATGTATATGAGAAAACTTAAAAAGGAATGGAGAGCAAATCAACCGAGAAAAGCTACCCGTTGCATAAAACCGATAAAAATTATTTCTAAAGGAAGGAATTACCATGGTCAGTAGTGTGGAATCGAATTA
>JAQGAA010003798.1:0-10344 GCA_034696425.1 Isotoma viridis
TTGAATGAAAAGAAAACTCCGTATAGCTGAAAAATAAGCAAGTGAAATCAACTTTGACTTTTAAGATTGTAACCTGTGTGTATCATCGAGGCAATGATATCTCAATCGAAAAAGGGCAAGAGGCTCCTGCTATGTTGGAAGAGTTAAGAGTAATTGCTTATGGAAATAAATTATGATATCATGACAAGATAGCCGAATTGAACTTGGAGATTTGAACCCACAAAATGCATTACTCGAACTGTCCACTACCAAGAGGGATATTTTATTTGGTTTCCTAATACATTTCCTTTTGCATTCCAATCGATGTTGTGTACAGGTGTCCTAAAAATATTGCATCTTGATTTTTCAGCTATACGGAGTTTTCTTTTCATTCAAGTTGAGAATTATTTCTTTGAGAAATAAAGAACAAGCATGGTGAATATTTTATGGAATCGTCTATAATTTAAATTTTATATCTGGTTATTCAAATGGGAAAATTCCTTATTATGTTTCAGAGTTGAATTTTGGAATTGTATCAAAATGGGTTCGTACTTTTAAAAGCAAGGAAATAGACGATGAAATCAGTGAGAAATGAAATATGAGGTATCATATTGTCAGATTTTCTGAATTTAAGAAAGGGATGGAATCCCTGTCGAAAATCGTAATCTATATAAAACTAAAGTTATTAATTCAGCTATTACATGTCTTGATCAAAATCATTAAGACACCAGACTATACCACTTCATCCAATAAAAACGACCAATGCAATGCGAGCGATTGCGATTTTAATTCATTTCAATTAGGTAATTTGTTGTATGTATTGTTTGTCAACATCGTAAGTAGTTTTAACGATCTGCAGTAATCAAGATACTTTAAGCGGAAGACTGGACTGGAAACATTTCTTGAAATTAATTGACATTTTGGAAACACCCGTTGCGTTACTGTGTTTTCTACTTTAAAACTTATAGAACCATCTAGAAGTAGCCCACCCCCTTAGCACAATTCTCCAGCAACTCTATAAGTCCCAAAGCCCTACATCCATAGAAATACTATTCCTACATCTATACAAAACTGCAAATATGAATTTAATTTAATATATATGCACTTATTATGCTACGATGAGCACATAAAATAGGTCCACTTTATAGAAATTAAATCTCGATAAGAATGGTTACCTCCTTTGATCTTTTAAAATAAAATATAAATTGAAAAACCTTTGAAATTTACCAATCTTGCACATCAGATTACAAGAATTTTGCAGTGAAATAAGAACTCTCTTCAACAAATCACATCTCGGAATAGCAACTTTAAAGTTTAAAAAGGTTCAAAAAATTAACTTTCCAGGCGGTTTTAAACCAAGAAATTACATTTCACGCGTATTGCATATAAATTAATACCAGGGAGGTAGAATATTATGATTTTTATGATTGTGGATTGGCATTTTATCTTGTTCTGATACAGCATGCCATACCGTTGTGTATCACAAAAGGAAAAGAGTGTATTGTAATTGTAATAACTTATTTAAGGTTTATATGAATGAATAAAATAAGAGATGCATGAATGCATGAAGCGAGTGTATTATTTTAGAAATGCGTTCACAGTATACTGTACCTGAATCTGTATATTAAATATAAGAGAACATTGTCAATATATTGGCAAAATAGCATGCAATAACCTATTCAAAAACATTCCTTTCATTCAATCAGCACAAAAAGTTGGTTGCAGGCTATAAAAAGACTTTGGTCATTGGACTTCCTGGTGATTCACTTTTGCATCATTTATTTTCTCTGTTCATCTCACTAATCTTAAACGCAATAAATGTCTTTATAAAATTTAAACCAAGAAGTTTTATTCACTTATTTAGGCATTACGTATTTGCTACCTGCAACTCACTTTTCCTAAGTCATTTTATTACGTAGCAAAATATGAATCTTCTTTAACTAATAAATTGTATAATAATAAGTTATGAATCGTGGATAATTTTCTCACTAAAGAATAAACTAGTTACTACACATGGCTTTACATAGCATACAAGATTTTTTATAGACTGCTATGAGAGACTTTTGATGGAGAATATTTGAAACTTATTATTAATTAATTAAATGCGTTTGATGCAGATTGATTATTATTTGCATAGCACGTAACACCAATTTGATTTGTGTCTTTGCCCGTACTTTTTCTCCCTATAATATAGTCTCGGCCTCAATAATGCTCAATATAGTCCCTGTCCCGTCAATTCATACATGCTCTTTATTGCCTTTTAAAAGTATCAGTCAAAGGGAAAAGGTGATTTAAGTGTATAAACAACTATTCACACAAGGACTTTAGTTCAAATAGTTTATTAAACTTAAATTTCTGCTTTACTGAAAATGACATGTGGTCAAATCATTGCACTGGATTTTGGAGTAAACATGTGAAATGATACGGTATGCACTTTGAAATGCTTACTATAAAATTCAATTTCAAGAAGAAATGGCTAATAATTCAAAACTTGTTTAATGAGTTTGGAGATCAAAGCTCTGATACTAGTTTTTGCAGAGATTGATTTTCAAAAACTTCGTGTAATTCGGAAAACAGAGAGGAGATGAAAACATGCACAGTAAAAGGACAAGGACAACTATACTACAAAACCCTTGGCCCTAAGCATCCATATATCTAAAGACAGAAGCATTTTAGTCAGTAGCCCGAAATAGGATATTATTTTAGTTTTAGTAAAATTAAAAGTTACATTTGCCAAGATGAAATAGTGGGTTGACAGTTCTAAAAATTTAGTTAAGAATTGAGTTATCAGAATATAATCATGTTATAAATTATGATATCACATCACAACAGCCTTTTGCATGTTCTTTTAAAAACTTAATAAATGCAAACAAACAACCTTGGCCTGAGGTTACGCAATTCTTCTAAATTTACAAATAACATTCTCAAAGGGTTTTGTATTTTCTACTCGAATCCCACCCTTAAGACATGCATGTTAATTGCTATAAAATGCAGATAATTTTCGAGCCATCAGGCGTTTATTCCTTTACTAATTGGTAGTTGGTTTGAACATTTAAATTTATGCATGGAAAAGCAATCCTTTAGTTTTATTCAGATCAGCCTGTCCAAAGTGTATTGTCCTGTTCGGTTTATAATCCTTCGATAGGTAATAATAATACTGAGGATGAGCTTGAAAAGTAAATCTTAAAGTTAATATTAATTCCAGAGTTGTCTTCATAGAAAAGGAGAAAAAAACTTGCTTGACTTGTTTCTCTTTATCTTGAGCAGTTGTTACTTTAAAATGCATAGAATACATTTCATAATATACAATGCAATACTGCTGGGTCAAAGATTTCGGTTGGATCGTCCTCGGATTCCATCCGTTTTATAAAGAACAACAGATTGATATTTTCTTCATCCCTTGCTTAAATCCCGAAGTTGCTTTTTTACAACATTAGCATATACAGGGAGAGAGGATCACATAAACCCTGGCAACATGATCTTGCCACCACTTACATATTATTATTTAGTTAATAAGTGTGAGTGTTCAAGTAGAATCTATCTGTCCCAAAGGCGATTGAGAATTTTTATAACGATTTTTGTTTATGATGTGATCTAACTGGTTTTTTCCTTTTGAGATATCCTCATCATCTTCATTTCACATGGGTACAGACTAATATCCTCCTACTCCTTCTGCAATTCGAATTACTTACAAAATTATATAATTTTATGTACAGAATAACTATTTAAATATAATGTAAGCTTTGATTTGAGACTCTTGCTTGTTATGGATTTAAATTTTTAATTCTTTAAAATCCAATACTTGCCTAAAATGGTATTGCTGGGCCAGGACGCATTTATTGCTTAGTGGTTGGGATAAAATGTTGAAAAAGGTATTTGCTACAGTCATTTGCCTCATAATAACATTTTTATGAGTTAAAAAATATCATTTTAGATAGAAAGGCTGAATAGCACACTCTGTTTCTATTTTGGAAGTAAATGCCATCGCCATTATTCATTGAGTACTCTTCAGATACTCAAGATTTAATTATTTAATGCATGATATTTTTGAGGATTATGAAGTATTCAAATGCAAAGATCCTAAAGAAGAAAAACTTAATGATCAAACTGGAATTTAAAAAAAAAATACCTTTCATTTTAAACAAAATGGAAAATTAGGGATATATTAGACAGAAAGAAGGCTTTGGAAATTGCAATTGTTTGTAAAATTAAAATTGGTTAAGATTTGTACATCTTCTTTCTTATGTAAATGTTTTTGACTTGTCTGATAGTCTCATAGTATTGTATTTATTTTATATTGATAAACTTCATTGATTAATGATAGTTTTTATTTTACAGAAGGCTTGATCAGTAGAGTTGATCAAAATGTGCAATCTTCTGAATCCGCTATTAGAGAAACCAATAAGACATAATATTTATCAAATTGTGTTATTTTGCGGAGGGTAATTTTTTTCGGCATGGAATTAACGGGCCACAAATTTAAATTAAATTTGTCACAAAAATGATTTATTTTGTCAAGAATTATTTGGGTCACAATTTTGGATTTAAATGTCAACCAAAAGAAATTTGTCACAAAAATGGATTATGACTTTTTAAAGACAGAATGAAAGCTCTTTGAGCAGATTTACATCTCATCACATCACACTTCATAAAAAATAGAAATCAAAACTGCAACTTCTACGCAAAGTTTTCGATGGAATTCCAGTTCAGATGCGATTCCTTAGACTCAAAATCAATAGCAAAAAATTAGCGAAGGCTTTAGAAGCATTGGTGATTCCTTAATTATACTTGTTTATCCATTTATAGAAAGTTTAGATTGGTTTATTCATCAGTTGCTTGTATTAAATGATCATTCCTTTTTGTGACGTTTCCAAATTAATTTGTGATGATTTTTTTCTAAAATTGTGATGGATTACATCCCTGACAAATTTAATTCTTTTTTGTGACAAAAAGCATTCGTTTTCGTGATGATTTAATATTATGCCATTTTTTTCCAAGGAGTATAGAGCTAAAGCGTTAATTGTAAACTTCTAAAAATATGCTAGTCTCTATTTTAATCAGTGAGAGATGAATAGAAATACGACGACGGATTTATTTTAGTTTCCGAACTAAGTCTACTACCATATAAGAACTACCATAAGTCTGAAATTTCAATTTCTCCAATGTTGTTAAACTCTCCATTTGATTGAATGCAAATCCTTATTGAATGCTTAATTTCTTATACAATGCAAAGAATTAAGACTTCCATTGTAAGAACTATGTCTGCACCGGAAAAGATCAGGAAACAATTCTGGACAAGCACGTATTATCATTAGCATATCACAAAATGACAAACAGAGTACAATCGATATCTCCATTCTCCAATACAGAAAGGAAGATCAGTGTAACTTTCCCCAGAAAACTGTTCTCATATGCATGCACTTATCTACAATTTGCCTTTCCAATTTGCATCTCCAATTTGCCCCCCTTGTTTTCCTGTTTTGTTATTCTCATACATTGCAATAACATTTTAAAGTTGTCTAGAATTACTGGAATGACAAAAAAAATTATCAATCCTCTGAACTTCTTACAATTACGATCCAATCAGACAAGATATTTATGATAAAGCCATTTAAAAAAAATCATTTCTTACTTTTGGTTTTATTATCTCCAGACACTATGCTGCATTTGAAAACCTAAGAATTTTTAAAGAGTTTGATGAGTCTGCTACTGACTGACAAGCATTCAAGGATACCTAAGTCCACAAGTATCCGAGCGACAATTGTTCTATTTTGCATTTAGGGTCTGATAAGTCTGATTTGAACATAATATGTGTAACTTTAGTTACTTTAGACCCCAGATGATTCTTATTTATTTATTCTAATTGAAATTGTTAGGGTAGAATTTACATAATAATAATATCAATAATATGTTAACCTTGTAACCTATCTTAGCCAAACTATGCGCATAGTTATCTTTTGACTGATATTGATACGGATTATGAGATAAAGATTGATTGTATTCCTTAAATGACACTTAGAAAGTTTACTGTTTCTTGTAGTCTATCAGGTTGAACTATAAAACTGTCAATATTCTCATTTTAAATTTATGCAGAGTTGAGGTTTTGACGAAAGTAAATTAAGCTCAGGCCCAAACTACACTAATTTATTCAAATTTTAAGTATAAACCCCGAATGCCCTAACACTTCAAGGCTTCAAGGCACATAATTAAGATAATCAAGGTAAATTAAGCATTTTGGATATTATAGGGATCTAGGGACTACACAATATTTTACAAATGGCCATACATTTTTTTCGGTAACTTCTGTCAGTGAAGGGTCATTTAAAAAATAACGTTACAATTGAGACTGAGCCCTTCTTAGTCAAACACACGCTTCATATTATCACTTCTACTTGTGCCTGTGTAGTCATAGCTTACCAACCAGTGTGTTTCATCTTTCATTAGAAATTGGTGGCAAATCAAGCCAAAATTTTGATACGTGACTCATTCCACATTGATTCATAAGAAGGACTTGCAAGAATCAATTCATTGTACCCTATACGGTCACGTGTCACCTGCAGAAAATTGTAACATTTTGGAAAGAAAAAACCTTTAGCCCTCATTCTCTCTCCTATATAATTTATAATTGATTAGATAAAGTTAAAACTTTTGAGACTGTTTAAGTAAGTACGTAAAGTGTGAAGCGTTTATTTCGTATTTAGTGTGTAATTAATAGATTTGGAGATTGAAAAAGAATTCCGGGTGTGCTAGCTTTTTGCATATTAGTTTATTGTTGGTTGGTGCTCTACGGTTCACGGTTTTGTGTTTTATTATTTTTTATACGAAAGTTTGTTTTGAAATTGCTCTGGGAATGGTTGATTAAGCTATTCTTAACATTCAGTGGAATTTATTTACATAGTTATATTTGGTGTGTAGTGCCAAATACTGCCAAATCTGCCAAATCATTTGGAAGGTAATAAGGTAAGGTACGATGATGGATGATATCAAACTTTAAATGTGAGATGCATGCATTCCACACACATTGTGCATTGATTCTTCCGTATTTTGAATGTTTACGATTTTAATGAATATTTTTATTAAGAAATCATATCATATTACTTTGTGCATTGCTTCCTTACCGATTTATGTTTAATAGTCAATTTATAAACTATGTCTGCAAATCACAACTTAATTTTGTTGTACATTTTAAGTTGGCTTGTATTACATACTAAGCTATTTCTATTTTTCATTACTCATTTTGATATTTGACTGCCTTCACAAACGGTGTAGGGATTTGAGAAGAAATCCAAGTCAAAGTCCAACTGTCAATTGAAAGAACCTTGGCCTTAGATCGTTAGAATATTTAATTATATACGTAAATATTATATTAATCATTATTTAATGTATGCATAATATTCTGAAATTGGACTTAGTATTGTATCAAGATTAGTGCCTTGATTATGGATTCATTTTTATAAAACATTCCATCAATTTCCACTCACTGTGCACTGTCACTGTACTGTAGAATATAGCGTAGCCACACAAAGGGCGGTAGGACTTCATAGTCAATAGGTTTCTCATTGCACAAAGGAATGAAGTGTCGATTCTCATTTTCGCTGATGCCCTTGAAAAAGCTTAATCAGTAAGTATAAAAGTGTATACATTTTTTGACTTACAGATAATACCATTCGGGTCGGGCTGTGATTTAACGATTTAAGACAATCAGCCAGCACGTGCGTGTGTCAAATTGCCCTCCGAAGCCTCATCCTTGACCCTTGAGCTGATTGAGATATATTATAATTTGGATTTTGGAATCTGAATTTTGGATTGATGAAGGATCAATATAATATATTAGCCTAACTAACTATGTCTTCCTACAACTCCTTCACCGCTTCTGAATCAAACTCCAGCAACACTTTGTTGAAGCAACAGGAGAACTCTAGCAGTGTCAAATATTTTTCTAATCATGTCCACCACAGCTTATCCAAAGATCAAACCGATGGTGCTTTAATTTTGAAACGGAAGTGTGAAGTAGAATCTCCAGCTCAGTCACAGTCTCCACAATTGAAGAAAAAGTTGAAAACTGTTGATTGTGAAAAATCCTTTTCCAATTTTGACGAACCTAACCTAATGCAAATATCTGGGCAGTCAGACATTCATCATCAACAATCAGATGTCCAGGTTCCGGCAGTGAAAGCAACAGCAATTTGTAAAAGTAAGCAACGTCCCACTCGTAAGAACCACAAGGGGAATAGCTATATGAAGTTAGATGTTCGAATTCGATTTCGTAAACTGGAGCAAAGCCAGGCTGCAGAAGCAGAACCGTCCGAGATATTGGACAGGAAATGCCAGAGTCTAGGTCAGGGAGAAGAGCTCCAAGATTTAGTAAATGAAACTCGTGACAAGTTGCAGTTGGAAGACATGGAAAATCCAAGTAAAAAACCCAAAAGATCACACATTTTTACAGAAAAAAATGAGCAGTCCCAACCCTCAGGATATAAGAAATGTAATGAAAGCGGTGAGTTCCCTTCAGTATGCGGCTCGGAAAGCTCCACTATGATTTCACCTTTTGGCCCACTTTGGAACCAATTTGAGGGAAACCCAGAGTCAGAACAAACTAATCAGGAATTAAGCAATTTCATAATGAATTTTGACCAACTTCAGCTGGAGTCTTTTGATGATGAGATGGATGAAAGTGATTTGAAATGTATGATTTCGGAAGTAAAGTCACGCATACATAAAAGACCATCGACATCACAGGACGATGCAGAGTACGGAAGAAAATTCTATGATGCTTGTATCTACGGACAAAAGCAAATCGTCGTGCGATTAATCTATAATAGTAAGATTATTTCATTAGTATTACTTATTGAGTTGATAGTTGAGGCTAATTTCAAAACTGAAGTTAACCATAAAACTTTACAATTATTTGCAGGTAATCTTGGCGTGAATGATACCGTGAGATTTTATTGGACAGGGCTTCAGCATGCTTGTTTTTGTGGACAAAAAGAAATTGTCAAGCTGCTCCTGGAACTGGGTGCGAATCCTAATTTCACGCGTAGTACTGGTAAATTAAAATTAACGACTTGTTATTAAGATATAGCTAAAAGCACGAGTGACAAAATAAAAATGACTTTATTTTATTATAACAGACCAGATGAGCGTTTTGATGGCAACTTCTTGCAGTGTGTTCAATGAATCGCGAGGTGGTTTCGAATGCGCTGAACTTCTCATTAAAGCTGGGGCTTATGTAAGAGCAAGGAACAAGAATGGGGCTACGTCTCTCCACTTTGCTGTTCGAAGGGGCCATAAGAACATGGCCAAGCTTCTTCTAGATAATGGCAAGGAACTATCTTGTTTGATCCTTGATATTATCGTCGATCATAATATCTGCTTTCGAATTAGTCCTTGTAGTACGTTATTTTATTTAAAAAAATATTTCCAGGGGCTGATTTTAACCATCGCGACTATAGAGGACGGAGTGTAAGTTCATAAGCGACAAAAAATACAAGTACCTAATGAATACGACTATATGATTGCTTTATTTTGTATCAAATCACATTCAGGCTATGCATTGGGCAACAAAGAGGAAGAATAAAGAACTCATAACTTTGTTGGTGAAATACGGAGCGACTTCTATATTTACGGGCCGAAATGAACAGGCCGCTTTAGAAAAGACTGTGACCTTGGATACCCTGGTCAGTATTCTCAGTATTTAGTAATAAAACGCCACATCCACCAGCTTCACGCTTGACTCCTCTGTACAATACGCAAACAGCAATTGTATTGGCGTTACGTGATTTGTTTTTAGGTTACAGATGCCTTACCCCTGATCCCAGATTCTATTCCATCGTGCCACAAATCACAGCTTGTTATAGAAGATTTAAAGATGTCAGATGATGAGGATGAATGGGAAACCGTAACAGACAAAACCTGGTTATGGCCAACTCAATCAAAGCCTTCGGCTGATGTCAGTACTCCAGCACAACATTATAGCTTCGAAGAACCCTGCATGCAAAACATTCAAAATGATAATGAGTAAGGCCTTGTTTTATTTTGCTTTTAGTATGGAATGGGAACAGCAATATTCCTATCAAATTATTTTTCGACCCTTTAAACAGGATGGAAGAGTGCCCGTGCCTTCAAAAGGATAATCAGGAAGGAATGGCTTTACGCAAGTCGAAAATTGGAGTATGTAATTAACTTTTAAAAAGATTCACTTTCTCAATGTTATCTACAGTTTTATTTTGCTAATATTATTCTTATTTTTTCAGGCTCATCTTGATTTCGAGTCCTTTAGAAGGTATGATTTTAGAAGAATGATGGTGGCTATGAGTATAAGTATTATAATTTTGACAACAGTTGGAATCCTTCATTTTAAAAAAT
>JAQGAA010003799.1:0-10344 GCA_034696425.1 Isotoma viridis
CATGAGAAGAAACACTTTTAAAACTAGAAGAGAAGTAAGGAGTTGAGACTGCTGTGGAAAGACAAGTGGAGGAAATGTGGAATAAGACAGGAGAGATTGGATAAAAATATTGAAGAAAGGGATTCTCTGGCATCTTTTACAAGTTTGTAATATCATTTCGATTTAAATTTTTAATTAGAGTTAGTAGAGAGAATGAAGTTAATTTAATGCAAGAAAGAATTCAAAAGTACTTTTAGTAATAATAAAACACTACTACTAATAATAATAGCAATAAATCCAGTGTGTCCAAAGCAGTTTCCTTTATTTTTCTAATATTTATTCATTGATGGTTTTTTCGACTTTTTCCTAATTCATCTCAGCTTGCATATATTCAAGACCGATAATTAGCATACATTACATCAAGATGCTTTTACATACAGAAGAATTAAATATATTTTAAATTAATTAATTAATACAGTAAATAAATTTTAGGACGGGATGGTAATTGAATTCAGTTGATTGTAGAGCTCACTTGTATTAGCAGAAAACAAAAAGTAGCTTAAAATCGGGAGCTTTGTGTTGTCAAATTTAATTTTGCAAACCTACTTCGTAATTAAGTTAAAATAACATTTAAAGTTCACGGGTCTTTATAAGTTCCATTCTTCTGATGAACTTTCAAATGACTTTTCCATGAATGACCCTGAGTAAATCCTTTCAGACAAATATGACAAGTATAGGGTTTCTCTCCCGTATGAGTGAATGTATGTTGTTTTAATTCAAACCCAGTTCTAAAACCTTTTCCACAAAACGTACAAATCTCTTTGAGTTCAACTGTCCCTTCGTGTAATTTAATATGAGTTTTAAGAAAGGATTTACTAATAGACTTTCCACAGATGTCACATATGACCTTCGTCTCTCGCTTATATTCCCCTAGGCCATGATCCCTATTTTTATGTATTGTCAATCTAATGTTAGTACTATACCATTTATCGCACATATCACAAAAAATTTTCTGACCGTTTCCATCCGGTCCCCCGTGATGTACTTCAAAATGAGACTTAAGTTTAGACTTATTTGCAAACCTTTTCTTACAGACTTCACACTCATGCGGTTTTTCACCCGTGTGAGCTGAAAGAACGTGTTGCTCCAAGTCTTTTTGATACCTAAATAATTTAGGACACTGAGAACAGTTCAGTCTCCTTTCACCCGTATGGGATAAAAGATGCTCTGCCAAAATGTCCCTGGTGACAAAACTATATTTGCAAGATTCACAAGTAAAGGGAGGTTCCTCGTCTCCATGAACTTTGACATGAGTGTCTAAAAACTCTTTTTCCTGATAAACTTTGTCACAAAGAGTACAACAATAAATAAGAAGCTCGGGATGTTTTTCTCTTTCGTGTTGATTACGACCGCCTCTTATACCAAAACTTCTGTTACATCCGGTATCCCGACATTCATATCTTCGCTTTTGTTCCTCTTGGTGTTTAATTTTCATGTGGTATTTTAAACCTCCAGGTTTGTTGTTATCAATAGCAAAGGAACTTTCACAAATTTCACACCCGAAAGGTTTCTTGTGCTCCATTTTGTGTCTCTTCATATGTCTCTCGAACATAAAATTCGTTACAAACTTTTTGGGACATTTAGCACACACGAAAGTTTTGATTGATTCGACTTTTTCATGACATTGAGCTGCGTGATTAGCCATCCAAAGTTGTGTAAGCGACACTTCTGGGCACAATTCGCAGGTCAATTTATGCGTTTTATTTGAATGCTGGGATTCATTGTGTTTTTTAAGGCTGTATGCAGTTTGGAATACGCGTCCACACGTTTTACAAGGTAAGTTGCCCTTAGAAATAGGAAATGTTACTCTTGGTTCTTTTGGTATGTGATAGAGCACTAGGTGGTTTTCCATGCTTTCTGCTGTAGGGAATAATTCTGATTGAGGTTGACCTTCGCAAATGGAACAAGAGTAAGGTCCTTGGTGGGCGTGTGTATTCATGTGAATTTCTAAAATTAATGAAGATGAATATTTCTCTAGGCAAAAACAACATGGGTGAGTTAGTTGGTCAGGATGCGTTTCTACTTCGTGTTTACGGATTTTAGATGGATAAATAGATTTGTATTTACAAAATCTGCAGCATTTACGTTTACGTGCAGTTTTAGAAGCACCAAGTTTTACTTTTTTCCTGTGATATAAAGAATTAAAAAATTAGATTTAATAAGACAATGGTCCGCATATTGCATAACAATAATAAATCGTACCGAAATGGTTGATAATCTTCATCTTCACTTTCTGTGAGTTCCTGTGATTCCGAAGTTGACGATGAGTCGTCAGAGTGACTATCAGTTGCACCATCTGATTCGGAAGTTGACGAAGAATCTCCAGCATCAGATCCACCACTATTACCGACGGCACCATCTTCCATTTCATAGACATCGTGGTCTAAATTTATGTTGTCAGCATTCAACTCAATATCGCCCAATATAGCTTCAGCCTTTATGTCGTCCATTAGGTTCACTTCATCTCCGATTATATCGTCGAACTCTTCTTCTGGTTCCAGTTTAACTATGAAACCAAATCAAATCAATTTTAATATATTTATGTTTAAGCTAACATGTAATGACAAGCTGAAAGCGTACAGAGTTGACATTCAGTGTCATGTGCATGTGGTTGTGGCTGGATTAAAAAAACAGGACTTAGAAGCGTTGTTTCTAGTTAAGCGTTAAAAACTAACCGAGAACGTGTGCAGATCGAATGACCTCATCTCTAAAAAGTGTTGAAACGTTGGTCTGAGGGGTCGCATCTTTTTCACTCTGCTCCTGCTCATACGATGCGGAAACTTCTTTTGTGATATTACTTATCAAGATTTTAAGTTGACCTTTGACTTTTTGAAGTATCCCATAAATAGTTACAAGCTCTTGCACATATAAATCGTTACATAAATTGCAAAGAGGGAATTCTAGAGTTTCAGTGGAAATAGTAGAATCCTTTTCAAATATACTGAAATCTACATTTAATTGTTTACAAAGAAACTTGATCGTGTTTACATCACTTATGGATGATTTTGCATTGATGCTGGATTTAAAACAGAATAGGCAGTTTCCTTTGAATGACATTTTGGCTGTTTGGCAGAAAGGTTACGCACTGTCCCAGGGATTTCTTTATCTTATAAACATGAAACTGGACAGTTTGTTAATTTTGTTTAGAAATTCAATGAATCTGGACTTATTTGTGGACTCTCTCTGATGATCAGAGAGAGATCAGAGTCTGATCTCTCTGATGTTATTATAGAGCTTTAAAATATACTCTCGCGGTAAATGATCAAGTCCAAATGCATCACAGAACCAACATAACTAAATACAAAAGTTACAGGGAAAATCTATATAATTTTAGATTCCTTGTAGGGAAAAGGGAAATAAGATAAAACACAACTTTGAAGGACTGACACTGACACAAGTTTGGTAAATGCATCCATATGGGGTGGGAGGATTTTTGAGGCATATTGAGATTGAGAAGGATGGGGCTCGTTGAGAAGTCTCATATTCTCTGTATTGATCTTTATTCAACATTCAATAGCAAAATCTTATAGCATCCATTGCACTCGAGTGAGTGAATCCAGTCTTGACTCTTGAATACATGTCAAAGGTTAGCAATGCATCTATTAAATTAAAGACAAGAGTGAGAATCAGAAAACCAAAACTCTAATTTAATCCAAACTATCACATTTATTAATGTTTGGCCTGAAACTTTATTAGCATTTTATACTCAAGTCATAATTTGTAATTTAAAGAGATTTCTTTCACATATACAATCATTAATAGAGAGAACAATAGAAAGCACAGTAGTTAGATAGATAAGTGATTATTTGCTAATACTAATAAGTCTTACAGAAAAAGGCAGTGGGGGTGACATTTTATTAAGCATTACAAAAGGTTTAAGTGTCTCAACGGAATAAGAGCAATTCAGAAAAATGTTTCTGAATCACAGATCACACTGCCTTTTTCTCATACAAATGAGTATATAATAACAACTATGGAAAAAAATAAGATAATTAGTCTTCATTTGATTTTATTCTTTCATTCCTAATTATAATTATTTACATAATTGCTACAACCTAAAGGCTTTTGTTTCACTCCCCAGCTTTTCCGAATCCCTAAAACGTCACAATAAGCAACAAGAGAAAAAAGGAACATGCAAAACCGAAACAGTAGACGAATTAATGACCCTTGATTAATTATTCCATTTGCATTTCAATTAATATTATACCCAAGCAAATAAAACGGAAGCAAGAGTTGTCTATGACAAAAATCATATTTTACCCAAAGCACATCAATCTTATCCGTATCACAAAATAGCATCAATAGATCCAAGCAAATGAATATTTCAAATGCTCATATTGGACTCCAGAAACAGAGTTTAGATAAAACTAATAACTCTCCTGTTTGCTAAACCATTAATTCTTAATCCAATCTATTTTTTAGAGACGCTCAAAAATCGATAAACTCATAAACTTATACAAAGTCAAACTTACAACGCCCTACTTTAATGCCTCTTTTACATTATACATCAATTAATCCCTTCTGGGTTCGTTTATAATTTCATGACTAGCAGGTTGGTTAGTTCCCAAAGTCAGCTACTACGGATTTTTTAATTTATTCAACCTTTCATTTTTATGCGCATTGTTTTTTAACAAACCTAAATTGTCAGGAAAAATGCCTTTATCTTCGAGTAATTTCAAAGTATTTCATGCAAACTATAGGTTGTGTTTCTGTGTCTGCTTTCCTTACAATACAAACGCCACTTCCACTAGAAAGTCCAACCTAAATAATACGAATTTAGAGTCCCAAACCACAAAAATGGGCCACCGAAATGTTTCGACTGAAAATAAAATCCAGCCTAACCCCCCAAAAGATTTAAATTCAAATCCAAACTTATACGAACGGCATATGCTAACCAATTTAAAACCAGTCACAACAGTTTGTCGTCTTTTTGGACTATTCCCTTACGAAATCGTTCCTGAAACGGAAACCACTTCTGAATTAACATTACAACACAAAAGGAAAGGATGGTTTATCTATAGTTTAATAATTTGGATAATATCAACTGCCTACGTTTCGTTTCAAGTAGTTTCTTTAGGAATTTCAATATCCAAAGGAAACAATATTTTCCAAGTGGTAGCACAAAGTTTATGGTTTGACGCTGCGGTAGTTCCGTACGCTGTCTCGGTTTTCATGTTCTTTAAGGGGTCGCATGTCATCGGGTTATTTGAGGAATGGTGTATCATCGAGAAAGAAATTGATCGCTTATTTTGCCCTATCAAAACGAAACGAAATATCAGGAATTTTCAAGGGATCTATCTGTTCTTGGCATTTCTATCAATTTCATTTTGCGGTTATCACGCCATAAAATTACCTAACAGTCCTGTCTACCCACTTTCATATTTGAATATGAGTGACTACAATAAACTGCATTATGGAAGCTATGCAGTCTTTCAAATTATCATGATTGGATGGCTTTGGGCAGGGAATGTTGCTCTTGAAGGAATTTGTTGTCTTTTTGCTACTGTCATGGTTCAATGTATGGACACTCTTGTTTATGAATTGGATTCTAATTTTAGTTCTCATAAGGTGACATAATTTATACTTGCCTATGATTGTTTTTTTTTCTTTATCATTTTAATGTTTTACTCCATGTTTTCATTAACAGTTCAAATTATAAACAGTTCCTAGAGAATAACTAGAATAAAAGTTTACAATTATTTTCAGCCATCATCTCATAAAAAGCATTCTTATGCAGTGGGACTGGATTTAAAAATAGAAATGGATAATGGAAACATTGAATCAAGAAATAGCCACAAAAGTGAGTCACATATGACAACCTCTGACCTCAACCTTAACAAGATGACCAACGTGTGCACAATGGAAAAGGAAGAACTTTTAGTTACAGTTGTAAGGAAATTACAAATGGTAGCATCCCTTCAGTCTAAAATAAATTGTGTTCTTGGACCCTTAATTCTACTTGATATGGGTCAACTAGTCATCATGTCCTGTGCACTCACATTCCTTCCTGTCAAATTCTCAGAAAGTTTAGATTTCGACTCAGCTATAGCATTTGTGGGGAATGGAATCACTTTATTCGCTCGGCTAATAATTGTTATTACATGTCTTGGGAAGGTATTTTCTAAAGGTCAAGATGTCAATATGGCTTTAGCTAAAGGGATGACAACACATGTCTTGACTTCTTCAACACAAAATCAATTACTTGCATATCTGAGTGTTTATTCTGCTAGCCCTATTTCCTTTACTGCATGGGGTTTCTTTCCAATTACAAGAGGCACTTTACTTGCAGCGTTTAGTCTGATTTCTACTTATACTGTCATCTTCTTTCAAGTTCAATAATTCATGCAATTAGCATCGTAACACTAATTTTTTATCATTCTAAACTGACGATTCATTTAATAGAAAAACAGCCAGTCATAATCATAACTCAAAATGGTCTTATATAATGTACATGCACGTCTGTGTAACTCTTTCGTGTTTGTCCTTAATGCTATGCATGAGAAAGTCTGCATTTTTAATGCGTGTTGCGTTCTATTCTGGTTTTTAGTTTGGTTTGAAATAAGAAACTTCCTTTTTCGAATTTTTCAAGTTCTTCTGCAAACATATGGAATGTACGCATTTACACATCTGTATTTATGCATTTATATATGTTATTAATTTTATTACCAGGATTTTACTATTACTAATGTATATTATTTATATTAAAATAACAATTTTGTCATAACTCGTTTTTAACCATATAGATAGAATAAATTACAATTATTAAAGTAATTTGAAATTATATAAGATTCACAGTACTTAGTACAAGCCTAGAAATGTTAGTGGAACAAATTTATGTAATTCAAAGTGCCTATGTTTAACTTGACCAAACACTTCAAATGATAAAGATTACAAAATAAATATTTTATGCACTCATCACATCCTAAATTTCATCCAAAAACTTCTTTTATTTACATCCAACATGGCATTCATAACTTTTATGTAAATCCTTTTTAAAAATCCAATCAACTCAGACATCAAATTGTCAATTCTCAACTGTCGCCAGTCAAAAACAAGAGCAAAATGTTACGTCCAAAAAATAAATAACAAAACCTAATGATTGATTGAAATGATTAAATGATTGATTGAGAATATTAATATACTAATCCATCATTTAAATGACAATATTTTAAATATGTTTTATCTAGATAAATCTATTTTGTATCAATATTAAACAACTCGCATAGACCAGTCAAAATGTCATGATAAAAATTCAAATGATTTTGCAGCTTTAAAAAGATATAAATATAAGTTGAATTTTCACCAAATCTGTTATTCTCATAATAGGCTTGGGCAAAACCTTCTTTTTAAAAGTTTAAAACATTTTTGAGAGAATGAAGAGTGTAACTATTATTGCGGTATTAGTTCTGCTCACTCAAGGAGCTTTTGGAGAACTTGAATACGTTAAACACAACTCGGGTAACTACGAAGCTAAACTATGGTCAATCATACCCGAACCTGTTGTTGAATGGGAAGCTGTTTTCACTTTCGAATTCCCTATTGATGGTTTCATGGTCAGTTTAAAATTCATTCAAACACATTTTGTCAAAATAACCAAAAGCTTTAAAATAACTCAATATATTCCTTTTCTGACAGATTCATAATCCAAGCTCAGAAGTGCGAAGTAACGATGGAGTCGTTGTTGTAATTGGCAATTCTGCTCAAGACACAATTCCAGCAGGAAATTGGAGTATTGATTTCTATGTCAAGTATAACCAAGCTATGCCTCAACTTCAGTTTGCCACTGTCAACGGTCAAGATGTTGAGACAAGTCAGCCTCACACCTTTTGTCACTTTTAAAACATTTAAAAAATTATTTGGTTTTTTAATTGAAATTCTAATGACATTTTGATTAGATTTCATTGAGCCACCACCAACAACAGTTCGACCCACAAGACCTCCAGCCCCTGCTGGTACATATTACTACGACGAAGTTCTTGGTCTTTCTTTGGAATTCTATGAAGCTCAGAGATGTGGAAAACTCCCAGAAGATAACAGGATAATGTGGCGTTGGGATTCATTCTTGGATGATGGACAGTTAGAGGGACTTGACCTTACTGGGGGATACTTTGATGGTAAGAATTCTTCTACTAATACCAAGGTCAATGGGTCAAGTGGATCCGCAATTAAAGGAATCATACTGAAATATTGAATTGTCTTTTACTTTTGCAGCCGGAGATCACGTAAAATTCATGTTCCCATTCACATACTTCACAACAGTCATAAACTGGGGTCTTATTGACTACTTGGAAGGGTATGAAATCGCTGGACAGACTGAATTTGCCTATAATGCTATTCGGTGGTCACTTGACTACTTTATTAAAGCTCATCCATCTCCAAACGAGGTTCATTCATCAAACCTTTTTTTAATTTCAATAAAATCTTTTTTAAATTAAAAATATGATTTTTTGACATCAGTTTTATGGTCAAACTGGAGACGGTGGTGCGGACCACGGTTACTGGGGAAGACCAGAAGACTGGACTCTCGGTCCAAGACCATCATACAAAATCACTGAATCCCAACCCGGATCAGAATTGGCTGGAGAAGCGGCTGCAGCTTTTGCTTCTGGTTATCTCGTCTTCAAAGACGTAGATTCGTCTTATGCTGACACTCTCCTCACTCATGCAAAACAACTTTATGACTTTGCTAACTTACACAGGGGAATTTATACCGATGCTATTCCTGCTAATGGTTTCTACAAGTACGACATTTGCAAAATCAAACGGCCTAAAAGTCGTATTTCATTTTAATTGTTATTCTAATTATTACTTAAAACACGAATTTCAGCTCATGGTCAGGATTCGGGGACGAATTAGGTTGGGCCGCTGCATGGCTATACAGAGCCACTGGAGATGAGAAATACATGCAAGACTTGGACGCCCATTGGGCTGAATTTACTCTTGGTGAACGACCTTTGGAATTCAGCTGGGATGACAAGAAAGCTGGACTCCAAGTAAATTACATTCCATCTTATTTTTAAAAAATAATTGCAATATTAAAAAACGTAAGCATTTTTCCCCAGGTTTTACTCGCAAGAATAACCGGAGACCAAGAATACTTGGACAGTGCCCAAGCTTTCTGTGATTACATTGTAAACGAAGCCCAAAGAACTCCCAAGGGTCTAGTTTACATTTCTCAATGGGGATCCCTTCGTCACGCCAGTAACGTTGCTTTCCTTTGCTTAAACGCTGCAGACGCTGGAATTAAAACTGAAGAATACAGATCTTTTGCTAAACAACAAATAAACTACATTTTGGGTGATACTGGCAGAAGCTACGTTGTTGGATATGGAGAGAACCCACCACAGAAACCTCATCATCGTGGAAGGTGATTGGAAATGAAATAAAATATTTGAAAACAATTTCCCTAAAAGTACAAATTGTAAAATTGCAGCTCATGTCCAAACCTCCCAAGTCCATGCGATCACAACAACGCAATGAACAACCCAGGACCAAACTACCAAACCCTGTACGGTGCTCTTGTAGGAGGACCAGGTGCAAATGACGAATACGTTGATGATCGAGGAGATTTCATTCATAATGAAGTGGCTACTGACTACAACGCTGCATTCCAAGGAGCCCTTGCTGCACTCACTATTCTAAAAGAGAATGGAGAACTACCTTAAACTTATCTTATTAAATACAGGCTACAGTTCAAACGATTATTTTTGTGTTTCAAAATAAACTTATTTACGAAGTAAATCCAATAATTACTTAAAGGTAAAAATCTTGTTTTATTTACCTTTACCTTCCACAACATACCGAAACAATAATACAAAGTCAATTTTGACGGTTCATTTCTTTGGTAAAATACTAACTACCGACAAAATGTACGTAAAATCTAAGAAAAATACCAATAAGGACAATTTGGCATAGACTATTATATTAATTATTGCAAAAACAACGACGAAACAAAAAAACTTAAACATTTAACTCCACTAAAGATTCTCCACAATTTACACTCCAATCAATTTTCTTTCATTACTACATCAAGTAAATAATTTATAGGATAATCAGGGATTGAGATTTTTTAATTTTATTAATAAAAAAAACTACTACTATTTCGACATTAAATATTACTCTAAATATTGAGAAATTCATTTAATTCTTCAACTTATTTTATGATTTAGACCTTATTTTAAAATTATATTTATAACTTATGTAAAAACAAAAGAAAAACTGTCCTGTATTTTCCGTTTTAAACCCCTCTTATTTTAAGAACACACACACAAATTAAAAAATGTATTAAATCCATAACAGTGGGCT
>JAQGAA010003800.1:0-10344 GCA_034696425.1 Isotoma viridis
CAACAAGATTTTTAATAAAAATGATTGGTCACTTTTTTTGGTCACTTTATTTGGTCACTTTTTCTTTCATACTTTTTGGTCAGTATAGTTTTGGTCACTTTCCGTAAATCTAATTTTGAAAATTTTCACTTTGGTCAAAATGCCTTTCCTGATGCTGAATAATTATTTCTTTTAATTAGTAACTTCTCAGAAACGAGTGCTTTTAGTAAAAGTTTACTTTTGTTTTGAATTTAGATTTGCAGAAGCTAAAATCGAAGAGAATGTGGATGAAACCAATGACTATTATAAAGGAATTGACAATGATGGAACTTGCATTATTTTTATCAATGGGGAATATGATCCTTGGCACGTGCTTGGGATTAATCAACGAAGTCAAACGTCTTCAAAGAATTATGTGGTTTTATGTTTTAATTTTTTGAATTAATTACATTGAATTATAATCATGATATTGCTGAATTTTTTATACATTGCATTTTAATTGTGTTCATGGGGCGAACATTGTGGCGATATGTCCCGTATCGAAGGTGCTTCCCCACAGACTTAACAAGCAATTGGAAGAATTAATAGACAAATTGGAATATATTTAAAAGACAAAAAGATTTTTAGTTTGGAAAAATATTTTTTTTGTTTAAATGGTTTCAAACCGTTTATGATGCAATTATTTTCAGTTTTCGCGGAATGGTTCCAATATTCAAAATCTTAATATTTTCTTAACGTTTTCGTGAAAGGGAATAAAGATAGTTTTAATTTTCCGAGTATTTAAGTATCCCTAATTTTTAGTGCACTTTTAATTACAAAAAGACTAGACTCTAGGGTTTAAAGCAATTTTGATGCATTTTGCCGTATAGATGTTACAGATATCACGATTTTTAGCCATATTAATCATTCCTAAATATCTGAATATAAATGACTATAGAAATATATTAATCATTACAAAATTAAAAGAGGTAGCTAACTAATATTAGATCTAGAAGTCTGGACTAATCAGCATAACTAGCAACATTTTATTCGTAGCGTTTATGCTAAATAGCTAAAATGAGCACTAACATGACTAAAAAACGACACTTAGTTTATCATTTTGAGCTATCTAAAGGGTGTGGTTGACAACCATCAGAAACGGAGTTGACTTTTACTAAATTTAATGAAGTATTTTAATTATAAAAATCTTTATTCAATGAAAAGTAGTAAGCCGTCTTAAGTCTATTTTGGTGATTATATTCAATATACATGAGGACGATTGACTAAAATGATAAGAAAAGGTGGCACAAATGGAAAATTTTAGCTCTAAGAATATTAAATTAATAAATCAGCAGTTTCAATTATTAATGGACTTATTAAGTAGCGAAAGCTACTTTATGTGAATGCTCTGTCTGTCTGTCTGTCTGTCTGTGACTTCGATTACTTTCGAACGCTTTGACCGATTGACTTCAAATTTTGTACACATACTCTAGGTGTCTTATCTCAGGTCAAGCTCGAAAATGGGGTCAATCGGGGCGCGCCTTCACCTTAAGCGTAGGGGCGCGGGGTCAATTGGGCGCAAATTGGGGCTTAAAGGCATGTGGGGTATCGTTTGAAAAAGGGGCGCGCGGGTCAATGGGGCGCAAAATGTTAGTTAATAGGCATGTGGGGTATCATTCGAAAGCTAATTTACTCACGAGTTTAATGGTACTAATCTTTTTGCGCGCACATACACCCCGGGCGCGTAAGGTCATGGGGCGCGTGGGTCAATGGGGCGCAAAATGTTAGTTAATAGGCATGTGAGGTATCATTTGAAAGCCAATTTGCTCACGAGTTCAATGATACTAATCATTCTGCGCGCTTATACACCCCGGGCGCGCAGGAAGGGGCGCGCGGGTCAATGGCGCGCAACATGATAGTTTATGTACATGTGGGGTATTATTCGAAAGCTTATTTACTCACAAGTTCAGTAATACCAAAATTTCAAAAAAAATTTCAAAATTTCAAAAAAAGTTCAAAATTTCCAAAACAATTCAAAATTTTAAAATAAATTCAAAATTTCAAAAAAATCTCCAAAAAATTTCAAATTTTCCAAAAAAATTCAAAATTTCAAGAAAATTTCAAAACATCAAAAATTTAAAAAAATACCAAAAAACTTCAAAAAACCAAAAAAAATTCAAGAACTTTCATAAAAATCAAAAAATTCAAAAGAAAATAAAAAAAAATCAAATAATTTCAAATAATCAAAAAAATTCAAAAACATCAAAAAAATTCAAATAATTCTAATACAGCTTTCGCTACATTGTTACATCCGTGTTTAGTTGGTTTATTTATTTTTAAAGTGTTAGAACTTATAAATGGAAGTATTTGAAAAGTCTTCACATCTTGAAGCTGAGATTCCTGATAAAATTAAAAAGTAAACCTAAAAGGTTTATTTTACAATAGCCAACGTTATTTGACGATGAGTCAATCAGTAGATGAATTACATTTTAATCATCAGTCTCTTGACTCTTGACCGATTTTTAGTCGGTCTCAAAGTCCTCTCCAATGACGCATCAACAATCATGATTCCTGTTTAATAAGGAAAAAATAAATAAAAAGGGCAATTCAATTTTTATGTTAATCAATATCACCGATTTTATGTCAGCTAATTTTAAGCTGTAATGAGATTGAATCAGAAAATTAAATTTTTAACAAGTTGCAGGAAAATTAGATTCGAGCAAATAAACCTCGTAGAAGATACATATATACTACGACAATAAAGCGAATTGATTGATTGATTGATCGATTGCCTTTGTTAAACTGTCCAAATTTATGTTCAACCAAAATGAATTAGGTATGATTTAAAGTTTTTATCACTTAGCATTAGAAATCAAAGGTATATAGTAAGTCTGTATTGTGATGCCCTCGTATTTGATAATGTACACGAAACGAGGAGAACTACAATTGTTGAGTGCACAATGTAATTGTATTTTGTGAATAGAATAAGTCATAAGCGGGAATAATTTTAGGGAGTAAATTATAAGTAATTGGAATCTGTTAAACAATTGTATTGTGTAAGTTAGTATTGTGATGTATTGTACTATTTGCAAGTTAAAAAAGTAAGAAAGTAAATAAGTTTTTTTTCTTTCATATGTCAAAAACAGTATTAAGAAAATGTATACGGGTCTTTTAAGGGTGTGGGGCCCTTAAGGGGTCCTTTTTAAGTACCCATACTAAAAAAGTATAAAGCATTAAGTATTTTTCCAAAACTAAAGTATACCTGTTTGAATAGTTAATAAATGTATTTTATGGATTCTTAAGGAATAAGCTAGGATTTTAGTCACACACAAACTTAAGTATCGTTCCTGAATGACGGAAGTAAACAAATTAGCAACTGCAGTGTCAAGGGTAATTCATTTAGGCGTTTAGGGTACCAATGTTTATTCTGAATTTTAAATATATAATTACATGTAAGTTGAACGGTTATATAGTCATTATACAACAAAGTAAATGCAAATGCATTCTATTCTAGCTAAAAGCATATCATCAATTGGAACAAATATATAACTACAGAAAAATGATTTTGCATATAATAAATTAACATACGTTAACATATTTAGACAATAACTGACGACTTTATTTGCCACTTTAGCTTTCAATTTGGTAGTATGATTAACTTTTACTATTTCAAAATCAGGCACATATGGTTAATTTGTATTGATCAGCTTTTGTTACATTTTTTTCCTGAAGCGAGATTTAAAGAAAAAGAAAGTATTTTTTGTAATAAGGTAATAACTAATTGCATGAAACTCGCTCATTGATTACCCTATAAGGCGATACCATTTTGATTAATTATTTAAAGACATCCAAACGCTTACTCAGTACTATTGTGTAGTTCAATCAACGACTTATGAAACCTCCCCAATTTTTTGAAATCGTCGGAAACCTCGTCAACTACGGAACATACAACTTGTAGTTTATTATCTGGTATCCATTCAGTAGTTCCATTGTACCCTTCTATTTTATTGCCCGAGTAAGTAAATTCCATTACAAGCTGCGGATTGTTTTCATTAAACTGATCTTTAATGAAAGTGAGGAGACGATCTTCAAAACGGTAACACTTGCCAGAATCAGAGGAATGGTATTTATTTATAACGTCGCCAATGGTATATTCTTCTTCATGCAGAACTTGATTTGTATCTCTTCGTCCTACCACCACCTTTTCCACTCCAGACACATAACACTGGCCCCAGTATGTAAAAAATTTACCTGTAGTTTACAAAATAAGATCGCTTTAAAATCTCTAGTTTCTTTTGAATTTCTATGCATACTGTCCTAATTTCAACTTTATTAAGGATTAAAAAACTTTTTTGTAAATGATAATGGCGTCTAACCCTAAAATTAGAATACAGCCTATAAGGACTGTATTTCCGTTAAATTCAAAGATGTGGTCAATCGAACTACCCTCCAAGCTCTTCCCTACTAACAATTCCACTTCTCTAGACAAAGGGCTCATTTACAGATTATAGGCAGAGTACATTCCATCAATTTTAACATTTACCGCGGGCATACAAACCTTTAGACGGAAAACTTACTTTTCGGTATTCCTTTATCCTTAGAATCCTTGTACGTTTTGATTTCAACCAATTTACCTTCGCTATCCTGAGCGTCAACTTCATTCACTAGGAGTAATTGATGTTCCCCAAAAGTCAGTTCTTGAACGACGTACTGATGTTCTAACTTACTAACGTCAAAAGGTGCAAGATCCCTTTCTTCAATGATGTACTTGCCTTTAATGAAAAATGAAAAATTTCTTATCATAGGCTCAGCATTGCCAACTTGTAGAGGGTTACCTGTTTTCCATGCCTCGTAAAACAATCCGTAATAACATGTCTCCTGCCTCGTACCGTCATTTATTTGCCACAAAAAAATTATGTCTTTGCATTTTGCTGCGTAGATTGTCCAACGATGATGTTTTAGCCAAGGAGTTAACATCGAATTTGTAATTTGGCGTCCAAAACAGACAACATTAGGTTTTTTATGTTTCTAAATAAGCATTTCAAGTGAGTTTTAATGTTTTTTAAGTTTCGAACTGTATGCTAATTTTTACTTTCGATGTTATGTTGGATTTCAATGTCTTACCTTATCATCAACTTTTTTAAAGTATCCTGATTGATCAAACCAATCAAAGATGGCGTTTTTCTAGAAATTTCACAACGTTAATCATTAGTTTCGATAATTTTTAATATTAAAAAAACTCTAGTAGATTTTACATTTTGGAAGCTAAAGTTAATACCCTAAAAACATGCCATTCTGAGTTTCTGAGTTTATGTTCAAAGTTCATCAACACAACAAGTTAACCATTTTTAATTACTGCCGATTTAGTTTTTTTGAAAATAAGTTGAATGCAGATTTTATTTTACTGATAAATAAAAAATCAGTTATAAAAAGGCTTTGTCATTTAAATCTACGGTAGTTCAGTACATTAAATGTTGGCATAATTACGAATTTATCTGTTAAAACACAAGCAATTAAAGTTTCATCGAACTAAGCAGGCATGTACCAACAACAGTAAAAATCTTGATTATGCAGCATAAATGATTCTACAACCCTCGATATTGCTAGCTTTGGCCAGACAGGCAGGCATTGGTAGCCTAATTGGTAAGGGCGTCCGACCACTAGGAAGATACGGGGTACGATCCTCGGGCCTGGCACGAGTGGTGGAAGATTTATGGTGAGGTTTTTACCCTTCGGGGGTTTTTCCTACGCCTCTGGGCTTAAATAAGTCAGAGTCCGAATGGGTAACACGAACATCATTCAACGACGGTCGGTGACCACTAAATAAGAAAAAGTGCTCGGACGGGATTACCCAGTAGCTTAAATATCTTATTTTTTTTATTTTATTGCTAGCTTTTAAAGACAGTTTGATTTTTGTATTACTTATATTTGTGATATAATTTGATTGATAACTAAATTTGCCTTAAAACTGGAATACCTCTCCCCTTTGAGAATTATGTTTCACATCTCTTTATTCTGGGATAGGGCGATTTTCAAGGAGGCCTTAATATTTCAATGTAAAATTTCCGTAGAAATGTTTAAAATTGGTCACAATTTAGCGTAGTATTTCGCCAATTTTACTCAAATTTCTAAACTATAGAAAAGTGTAACTGCCTTCGTTTTTTAAGAAGAAACGTAAAAGCAAGTGAGGCTTTTTTCAGTTTAAGAAGATTAATAATAAAACATTCCTTACACCATAGTGGTCATACACGAAATATTAGTTTTCCGTTGTAGCTAAAGGCGATTGCGTTCCGCAACCCATATCTAATATATGCATCGTTGAATATTTAAGGGTATCTGAATCAGGGGGGATCTAACTCGAGTTAAATGGTAAAATTCATTTGTAAACGAATTGTGTTAAGTTGTCTTAACTAAACACATAAATATAAGTATATGGTTTACTACAGTATATATTATATAATTTCAAATCATATCAAGTATATTTTCAAACATAACCTGATAAACGGCTAGTAACTGGTGCGTTCAGATGTGCAAACATTTTAATTTTTGATTGATTTAACAAGAATTTTTTAAATAAACCTAATATTATCTTTTTCATAGCTTACCTGTACCTTATTTGTATATTCTTTGCTAGTCGAAAGTTCGGTTCTTTGCTCATTCGTCACTTCATACTGTTCGCCTTCAAGTTTGATTTGGAGATGTTCAAATGCATTTGTAAATTCTTGAGAGTTGACGCTTGTAGGCATCAGTTTTGGTATGCTTTGTTTGTTCGATATGGTTAATGTGTGTTTTGAATCAATTTTAAAATAGCCGATACAAGTGAACTTGGAAGTCAAATTTGGAAGGTTAGATACAATATCTCGCACAAATACAGGAAAGTGTTTTGGCTCTTTCGGATTAATTAAGCTTGACACTCTTTTGGAGGTAGACGCTTCTTCCGTTGAGTGTTTCCTTTTAGGCTTGCTAACTGTTGTATATTCTTTCTCATCATTAGCATCAGAGGGAGTTGACATTTTTTTCCACAAATTCCAAACCCTGGAAATTAAGGTCATTTTTAATTTTTTTCAAATTTACTTTACATTTTTAGGAATTCAATTTAAATTGTTCAATGACTCACCTTCAAATTTCAATAATTAGCTCTTTTTCAATATTTTACTTTCAATTTTCGAAGTTTCACTTAAAATTTTAAAAACCCAATTTTATTATTCCAAAATTCTCCACTAGTTTTCAATGAATTAACTTTAAATGTTTAAAAATTCAAAATTTAAATTGATATCAGTTTTTGGGAACGTTCGTCAGCCTAATACTAGCTAAACACTGACACTGTAGAGACAAAAGTAAAATCACCAACTTAAATAACATTTCAATGTAAAATTTCCGTAGAAATGTTTAAAATTGGTCACAATTTAGCGTAGTATTTCGCCAATTTTACTCAAATTTCTAAACTATAGAAAAGTGTAACTGCCTTCGTTTTTTAAGAAGAAACGTAAAAGCAAGTGAGGCTTTTTTCAGTTTAAGAAGATTAATAATAAAACATTCCTTACACCATAGTGGTCATACACGAAATATTAGTTTTCCGTTGTAGCTAAAGGCGATTGCGTTCCGCAACCCATATCTAATATATGCATCGTTGAATATTTAAGGGTATCTGAATCAGGGGGGATCTAACTCGAGTTAAATGGTAAAATTCATTTGTAAACGAATTGTGTTAAGTTGTCTTAACTAAACACATAAATATAAGTATATGGTTTACTACAGTATATATTATATAATTTCAAATCATATCAAGTATATTTTCAAACATAACCTGATAAACGGCTAGTAACTGGTGCGTTCAGATGTGCAAACATTTTAATTTTTGATTGATTTAACAAGAATTTTTTAAATAAACCTAATATTATCTTTTTCATAGCTTACCTGTACCTTATTTGTATATTCTTTGCTAGTCGAAAGTTCGGTTCTTTGCTCATTCGTCACTTCATACTGTTCGCCTTCAAGTTTGATTTGGAGATGTTCAAATGCATTTGTAAATTCTTGAGAGTTGACGCTTGTAGGCATCAGTTTTGGTATGCTTTGTTTGTTCGATATGGTTAATGTGTGTTTTGAATCAATTTTAAAATAGCCGATACAAGTGAACTTGGAAGTCAAATTTGGAAGGTTAGATACAATATCTCGCACAAATACAGGAAAGTGTTTTGGCTCTTTCGGATTAATTAAGCTTGACACTCTTTTGGAGGTAGACGCTTCTTCCGTTGAGTGTTTCCTTTTAGGCTTGCTAACTGTTGTATATTCTTTCTCATCATTAGCATCAGAGGGAGTTGACATTTTTTTCCACAAATTCCAAACCCTGGAAATTAAGGTCATTTTTAATTTTTTTCAAATTTACTTTACATTTTTAGGAATTCAATTTAAATTGTTCAATGACTCACCTTCAAATTTCAATAATTAGCTCTTTTTCAATATTTTACTTTCAATTTTCGAAGTTTCACTTAAAATTTTAAAAACCCAATTTTATTATTCCAAAATTCTCCACTAGTTTTCAATGAATTAACTTTAAATGTTTAAAAATTCAAAATTTAAATTGATATCAGTTTTTGGGAACGTTCGTCAGCCTAATACTAGCTAAACACTGACACTGTAGAGACAAAAGTAAAATCACCAACTTAAATAACAGGGAACCTTATGCTTACTTCACGAATCAGTCTACTCAGCTGAATGGTGTGTAGCTTTTTATTTAAATACCTCTATACTCTTCTGTGACCATACAGCCTAGAACGTTACATAAAGACAATGAATCCTAAGTAGATAATTTTGTGCTGTTTGATAACGTTTAGACACTGAAATAAAGGAATCTTGAATCAAATGTCATAAGCACTCATAATAAGAGTAAACAAAAAAAGAAACGTTATCTATTGTGATTGCGGTGTTTTTATGAGGAAAATATAAATCTGAATTACGTATGTCGACTCCATGATTAGAGACAATTGTGAACAAACAGCAAAATGATTTGTCATTGTGTTTTTGACCATTTAAAGAAAAAAGATTCACAGTTAAGACAGTAATTTATAAAGTATGTGATGCATTTTAAGTCAGTAAATTAAATTGTTGTTCCGCGTTTTACAAAAATTATAAATTATTCTGACAATTAATTTTTTACTATAAAAAGCATAAATTTACTTAGCTTGAGAACAGACCCACACTTATATCATTTGAAAATAACCACTTCATAGATTGTGGAGAGTTTCATGACTAATGAGCACTGACATGCCGAAACATGACACATAGTTTTTCATTCTGAGCCATCCAGAGGGTGTGGCTGACTTCCATCAGAAACGGATTTGACATTTCCTTAATCTCATGAGGTATTTTGATTGTAAAAAGTGTTAATCAATGTTCAATAGCAAGCATTGCAAATAAATTTTAAGCTGTCTTGCTGCGTATGGTATCTTTTGCTAATTACATTTCATATTACTAATGATAATTGACAAAAATTATAAGCAAAAGAGGCACATGGGGAAATTTAGGTCCCAAAATTCCACACTAATATATCAGCAGATTCAATTATATTATACGGATTTATTATTTTGAAGTGTTAGAAGTGGAAGTAATTGAATAGTTAACTCTAGTCTATACACTGTGATCAAAATTACAAAGGGAACCTATAAGGTTTATTGGTTTTCACAATACCCAAAACGTTATTTAAAGGTAAGTCATTCAGTAGATAAATAGTATGTTTAATCATCAGTCTCATGACCAATCGTTTTGTCGGACTCAAAGTCCTTTCCAATGACGCATCAAACATCGTCTGGTATGGTTAATGAGGAAAAGATAAATAAAAAGATAAATCAGTTTTTATGGGAAAAATATGAAAGCCTTTATATCAGCTAATTTTTAACTGTAATGAGATTGAATCACACAATTTTATTTTACGACTGATTTAAAAGTTCCAGGAAAATAAGTTCTGAACAAAGAGACCTGGTAGATGACGCATATATTCTAAGCTAATAAACCCGATAAATAGTCCTGTCAATGAAAAAACAAGTTCATTTTATATAGATTGATAATTTTTACTTGAAAACACTAATTGCCGTACCGTTATAGATAGATAGATTTATTGATAACACTCTTTTGGAGGCTTAACAGCCTATGAATAGAACACAAATAGATTAACATTATAATATTTCATCATACTAAAAATATTTCCAAAGTTAAGTGACAAATTGTGTAATTTATAGCATTAATAGTAAATAACTTACTCATTTGACATATATTCTCAACAATGTAACATCGAGCATAAAAACAGTAAAAGTACATATATGCTATTAATAAGCAATATATATGTTACAGGCCATCTCGATTTTTAGGCCATATTAATCATTCCTAGGC
>JAQGAA010003801.1:0-10342 GCA_034696425.1 Isotoma viridis
CAGGTCTAATATTTATTGGAGTATGATATAAAGGACAACTTACTATGATGATATACAACAAGTTTTAGTTTTTTAACTTGAAGAATTATTTAATAGATTTTTGATATCTTCTAACTTTACATATTAAAAGAGTTGATTATAAATAGAGAATCATATGCCCAATGTTTTAGCAACTATATTGGACCCCAGAAGAAATTCATAACTTAAAACAAATTGACAATGCTACTGCGGGTCGATATGGACGGAACCGGCTTTACTTTTAATAACTTTCCCTTGCTATGGGCGAACTTGCTATTGCATCCTTAAGTGAATAAGAGGCTGAATTTGTTTTACTTGAATTCACTTGAGGTAAAAAACTATGCTTTTCCCCAATTGTGTTTCCACCCGAATTCTGTAACAAGGATGATCCCGAGACAAAAACTGACACGGGTTTTGTATTAATGTAACTCTTAAAATCAGAACTATTTTGATTCGTTAAAGATCCTCGTGGAATCATGGAATATCCACTGGCAATAACACTTCCATTTGAATTATTATTGTTGTGATGTGTTTGCGGGAAATAAGTGGAAGTGGAATTGTTAGTAGAAAATGTTTTTAATTTCTGAGGGCTTTGAGATCTCTTGATTTGCGGGTAACTTATTCCATTGTTGGAGGAGGAAGTTTTCGAAGTAACACGTGGTGCCTGGTTGTTAGAAGCTTGTCCTTTGGCTACCCGGTGGTCCGGGTACAAATTAAATGCCAGGGTTGTAACCGGGAGATGGTGGAATGTTTTAATTGATTTGTTACTTGAAGAAATATTATTGAAATCTTGGATGGATCGGGAGGAATTGTCTGCAGGATTTGGAGTTGATTGGAATGAATAAGAAAATTTTCGATGGATTTGTGGAGATAAGTTGGAAGATGTTTCGGGCATTACGTTTTGTAAAGAGAAGCGTTTTTCTTTAACTGCGAATTGAATTTCCGGGTTTTGAGAAAATCCTCGGGGTTTTGAAAAACTTGATTCGGAGGAAATATTCGGAGTGCTTTTGGATGTTGGGAGTACAGTGTGAATGAAAGTTGTGGGATTGCTGCTGGGGATGCGGGTTGTAGTCGGATTGATATTCTCGGAGTTTATTGTTTGCGGAAAATATTCGGGTTTGATGTTCATTGGAGAAGGCAAGTTTCTACTTTTTACGATGTAATGATCCGAATATTTGGATGGGTTTGGGATAGAGAATTCTTGCGGGGGAATTCGGGGTTTGTCTCGGGGAATCTCTGAGTTATGCGGTTTGTTATCAAATGCAAAACTGAATTTTCTAGTGGGAGAATTGTTGTTGTTGTTTGCGGATGACATTGTTGTGGTCGTGTGGGTGTCTATTGTAAATGTTTGATTTCTAGTGATTGTTTGATTTTGTCCGGGTGTTACTTTACTGGATTCCTCACGGGGGTGGTGGTACGGGTTTTTTGTAGGGGGAAAGCTACTCTTCGGATTTTTGTTTTTCGGGTGAATTGAATTGCTACTGCTCTTGTCATTGAAGAGTATTTGCGTTTTTTGAAAGTCTTTTCTGGGCGGATGGCGTTCAGTACTTGGGTTAGCGTTTGTGTTATCGTTAGCAATGCCAGGAGGAGTTTCTAAGCTTTTCAGACTCGGAGTTCGTTTTTTACGGGTTGAATATGCGGGAATCGGATTTCTTCCTTCTATTCGCAGTTTCTCGTTTAGTTCTGTCATAAATCTGAAAATAAATGTGGTTTTAGTTAATAATTACTTGAACAAGAATACCACCACGTGGTAATATTTCCTTATTTTTTACCTGGACGGAAAGTTGTCATGAGTGAAATAAGGGAGTCTTAATAAAGCGTTGCACCCGGGTCTTCCAGAAGGTTCGTGGTCAAGGCAAAGTGTGACAAATTCTACTGCTTCGTCACTCCAAGAAGGAAACATACGGGCAAATATCCCGTGTGTGGAATGCACTGATTGTCGAATGTTTTTAGTTCTTTTGGGTATAAAAGATTGAGAGTCTTTTGGCGTTTCTGTCTTTGAATCTAATCGTAGTTGCTTTTTCTGTATTAGTGATTCTGTGGATGTTGTGGAACTAGTTCGAGATTTTGGGAATTGAAATCCTTGAAATGCTGAGTTTTTTGACATTATTGATAAATGTCTTTTTGATAATTTTCCTAGAGGTAATACAAGACAAACACATAAGTGTAAATACAAAAGATGCAATTAATTAAATAATGATTTAATCAATTTAACTGAAAAAAGTATATAAAATTGGGATTAAATAGAATTTTAGTATTTGATAAGATTTTTTAACTGAGCATTCCGGTTAGTTTGTAAAAATAATACTTAGTGTTAAAAGTAGGTTTCAATTAATTTTTTTTTTGTAAATTTATCCATGAAAATGTAGATGTGTAAAATTATGCGTTTTTAAAATGCTGTTCGGTTTAAATACTTTTCAAATTTCACATAACTTGATAGAGAAATTAAAAAAGATAAAATTTAAAATGTTTTTAAATACCTAGACACTGAGCGATGAGGAATAGTTGGTCAATATCTGAATCTCCTGGAAACAACGGCTCGCCACTCATCATTTCTAAAAAATCATAATCATTTGAAAAATTTACAAGATAATTAAAAATTTTACATGTAGTTTTTTAAAAAATTGAATTTTTAGATGTGATTTGAACCTGCGAACAAGCACCCAACAGCCCAGATGTCCACTTCCCTTACAAAACAAAAAGACGCAAGTTAACCCTATGCTTTCTTTCTAGGATTTCATGGATATTTAAATTGAATTATTTTGTAATGTTTTGTAAATTGTTCCTACTTTCCATAAGCGACATCACTAACAAGTAACTCTGGAGCTCGATACCATCTTGTAGCAACGTAGTCTGTGTATTGTTCCCCTGGAGCGCATAAATTCCTTGCGAATCCAAAATCACAGAGTTTTACAATTCCATTCGATGAAACTAAAACATTCTCTGGTTTCACGTCTCGATGAATTATCTGAAAAAAAGTAATTAAAATAGTTAATTATCTTTTAAAATACGGGTAGTAAATGAATGAATTACTTACAGAATTATCATGACAAAATCCAACTCCTCTTAAAATTTGATAAATATATTTTCTGCAAACTTGATCATCAAGTCCGTGGGATTTATTTTCCATTTCGTCTAAAAGTGTGTGATCAATGAATTCAAATACAAGGTACAGGTGTTTTCTTCGTCGGAATACTTCGATTAAATTTACTAGGTTTTCGTGTCGTAATTTCTGAAAAATTAATAACATTAAAAAATTACAAAATTGCATTCTGAGTTCTCAATTTATTTGAAATAAAATGCAATTAAATATATTTAACTTACTCTGAGAACCCGGATTTCTCTTAATGCAATTTTTCGTACATTTTGATCGTCTTCGGAATCAATGAATTTCTTGATTGCAACAAATCTTCCATTGTCTTTTTGTTTACACTTTAAAACGACGCCGTAAGAGCCTTCCCCCACTACCCCGAGGGGCTCGTATTTTTCCATTTTAAATTATTTTATTAAATTCTTCGCAGGAAAGTAATTAAATTAATTTCTTAAATTATAGCTTAAGTTTTGATAATGTTTATGATTATAGTATTTTATAAGGAAAATGATACAAAAATCAAATCAATTTTTGTCAATGGATGAGTTTGTTTTCTCCTCAAAATCATTATATTCTAGGTATTTTTTTGTATAGAAAATATGGAGAGCTAATCAATCAAATTGTATATATTTATTCGGGTTCTGTGTATAGTAATTTTGGCAATATTATGTTTTTTATTTTACTAGGGATGGATTGAGTGCAGAAAAGTGTGGACAGTATCAGTGGTCACTACTGGTCAGCTTTTGTGATGATTTAAACATGCAAAAGAAAACCCACCTGCCACATATTTAAATCGATAATCAATTTCAGGTTGCGCATTCCCTCAAACTAGTTATCGATTTCGGGCTTTTTGTTCCCCTTTTTCTCCCGTTATTTCCCCTTCCTGTTCCCAAGTGTTGGTTTAGTCATTCGTATTTCTCAATATTAAAAGAATAGGGGTAATGTATACTACAAGTATGGCCAATGGACTCTCCAGACACAAACCTACCTGTGAATTTACTTTTATGACTCATATGCTCTTTCACTTTTACAGCCACAACTCACTCAAAAAAATATAATGAATACAAATATCCATAAGATTATTCCAGTTATTTAGTTGCAATTACTTTATACCTCTAATTCCTAATTGCGCTAGTATGTAGTTTTTAATTTTTAAATGCTTTCAATTAGTTAAATTTATTCGGAAGTTAAGAACTCAACTAAATTAACATTTTTTTAATTCAATTTTTTAAATTTTGTAAAACTTTAATTCACAATTTTTCTTTTTTTGTAATAATAAAAATGATGTTTTGAATATAAGTTACTCATGCTTTGTTGACATTCATTGAAAGCAATTTTTTAATTAATTTAAAAAAGTTTATTTTTTCTAACATTTTTTGTTAAAATTACAATGGAAATGTATGAAACGCATTTTTGTGTTTAAATCAACTAACGAATTTCTCGATAAGCTTATTAACTTCATCAGGTTTATCTTGCTGGACAAAGTGATGAGCAGGAATGTATTCAATTTGAATATTTTCTACGAATTCTCTGGATAATTCTGGTAATTCTTTGTCTAAAGCTGGATCATTTTCTCCCCAGATTACGAGTGTAGGGGCTTTGATTTTTGGATCTTGGGCTGCTGGTTCCATAACCATCTTTCTGGCTTCTAGTACACCTCGGTAGTAATTCAGTGGGGGTGTCCATGCACCTAAGGTCAAAGGTCATTAGATTTAATTAATACGATGCTACTTTAATTGTCTTAGATTTGAGTACCTTTTCTTGCATAAGTGTATTTGTATCCTTCCAAGTCTTCTTCACTTATTTTACTTTCAAACATTTTTCTAAAAATCTCCAGGTCATCCGTCCTTAAAAATATTTCTGGCAGGTAGGGCAATTGGAAGAAAAAAATGTACCTGAAAAATAAAATTTTAATTTTTAATTTTTTTAATTTTTAAAATTTGAAACTTTAATAATTTTTTTAAATTTTAAATTTGTTTTGTGTACCAAGATTTAAGAAATTGTTGAAGTGATCCTCGTATTTTCTTTTCAAAAGCACCAGCATGCGGTGCATTGAGAATGATGAGTTTTTCAATTAAATCTGGATATTTTGTGGCCACACCCCATGAAATAGCGCCACCCCAATCGTGTCCAACTAAAATGCATTTTTCTCTTCCGAGTGCTTTCACAATGTCGTGAATGTCTTTTTGAAGTAAATCTATTTTGTATGGCGAGATCCCTGAGGGTTTGTCTGAGTCTCCGTACCCTCGCATGTCAATTGCTACAACCCTGTAGAAAATATTATAGGAATTTTTTAAAAAAAAAAGCGTTTTTTATTTTTTTGAATTGTTTTGAAATTTTGAAAGTTACCAATGAGAGGAAGCAAAATATTTTAGTTGCTGACGCCAAGAAAACCAAAATTCTGGAAATCCATGAACAAAAAGCATCAGAGGTTTCGATCTGTCTCCATTTTCTACGTAGTGGATTTTCATGTCCTAGGAATTTTAAAATTGTTTAGAAATTTTTGTAAAAATAATTTGTAATTAATTAATTAGAAAAATAATTAGAGCTTTTAATTAATTCTTTGTTACCTTTAATCTTATATAAGAATGTCTTCCGTAATCAGGATCTTGGAGACACAAAGGAGGCAAAGTTCTTTCTTTGACATTCCAATAATCAGCTCCTTTAATAAATCTCCTGACTAGAACAGCAATTGTTGCAAGAATTCCATAAAATATTGCTAAACTGTAGATTGTCACTTTTATTAATGCAATCAAAAATAAGTTCTTTAAGAATTGCATTGTTTATTTATTTAAGAAAAACGCTAAATATTCAAAGCTAAATTAAAACTAATTTTTTCCCCATCCCGATAAGAATTATAAAATCAATTTTTGAGTAAAAATCGTCACACACACGAGAGACACGTTACTGCTGTTTGTTATCACAAAATATAATATTTAATCTTGAGAGATTGTAATACAAATATGATGATGGAATATGATCAAGTGTTTTTATACAAATTACAAAGTCCATCTTATTAGTGGAATCCCAGCAGAATGGATTTTCATACTGGAAACTGGAGTGACTGGAGATGAGTTAGTAACGTGGATAATGTGTATTCAGTCTTGGTTGATGATAATTATTGTTTGATTATTATGAAATAAATAGATAAAAAGTGACAAGGTCAAAAGTAATGGGCAGTATGGAGAGTAATAATTCTCAGCTGATGATGATGATTCAAGTTTTTGATTCAAAAATAAGTTCTTTAAGAATTGCATTGTTTATTTATTTAAGAAAAACGCTAAATATTCAAAGCTAAATTAAAACTAATTTTTTCCCCATCCCGATAAGAATTATAAAATCAATTTTTGAGTAAAAATCGTCACACACACGAGAGACACGTTACTGCTGTTTGTTATCACAAAATATAATATTTAATCTTGAGAGATTGTAATACAAATATGATGATGGAATATGATCAAGTGTTTTTATACAAATTACAAAGTCCATCTTATTAGTGGAATCCCAGCAGAATGGATTTTCATACTGGAAACTGGAGTGACTGGAGATGAGTTAGTAACGTGGATAATGTGTATTCAGTCTTGGTTGATGATAATTATTGTTTGATTATTATGAAATAAATAGATAAAAAGTGACAAGGTCAAAAGTAATGGGCAGTATGGAGAGTAATAATTCTCAGCTGATGATGATGATTCAAGTTTTTGATTTAAACGTGTTTTTTGGTTAGTGGTGCATGCGGTCTTCCCATGTACACTCTCGATACACTTACAAAATGCTTAATGAAATAAATGAATAAAAAGAGCATAATGTGCATGGAAAATGTAATGATGGAATTTGGACTCTGATTTAAAGTTAAATTGAATTATTGTAGTTAGTGAAATTGAAAAATGTGATTGGATATAATAAAGGTTTATGAAATTAGTTAATTGAAGGTTTCAGGAAAAATTTAAAAGTTTGAAGTTAAAAAATAAAAAGGAAACTAAAGGATGTCATAATATTTCGTTCATCATTTCGCATACTTTTTGATTTTTTAAAACATTTCCTTTTAGGTGTTCAATTTATTTTTTAAAAAGCAAATGGGTTTATTTGGAATTCATTTTTGTACACAAAATACAGTGTGTTTATATAAAACAATTAGATGAAAGTAAAAGGAAATGTTTTAGGGTTACAACTTTCAAAATTTCCATGCAAAATCTAGTAGTAATGGCTTGAAATAATAATATGCTACACACATGAGAAAGATTTATCTAATTTGGGTTAAAATAACATAATAAATCTTAAAATAAAAAAGAAAAGTAAAAAATAAAGGAAATTAAGATTTCATAAAAATTAGACACATTGTGGTTCAATGTACCATTATTTATACTTACTCAATAGAACAATGTTCCAACGTAATACACTATTAGCAAAATGTATTTTCAATGCTTAAGACTTTATAGTGTATGTACCATGGTCTAACAAATTGTTCATCAATCCTGTGCTTATTTTTTATTAAGTTTTCTGAGAATTCTTGGTCGGATTTATAGGATTGAAATGAATGAAGAAGAAACCGGAGGTACTCACTTCAAAATGGGTAATGCCCATAATCAAAATCTTTCCCTGCGTATTGCATAAAAACTTCGGAAGTCCCTTTAATGAAGCAGTTGGGGCTCAGAGGGTTCCTCAATCTCATTAAAAGTCTTAAAAAAGTTGAAAGAGGTGATTCATGGATACACCCTAAAGCATATCAAAGCAAAACTAGTAGTCACAAGTAGAGTGAATAAAATCACAAAGTCTAATTTTAGAATGAGTCTCATCATCTTAAGAACTGACTTTTACTAAAAACGAAATCACTTTTGGCAGCATGTACCACACAAGTACAATAATATTATCTGTATGTTTAGATGGATGGTACATAAAAACCGAAAAAAAAGCAAATGCCCGACAAGTGAACCCGGAATAAACTCTCTCTCGTCATTCACTTTCATTTCACACACTTGCTTTTTAAAACTTTTTTACAAGCTTCTTGCGCAACTTAATTTGCTGATAATCCGTGTGCTGTTAAGACATAAAATATTCAAGGTTTTGTTTTTAATTAGACTTTTTAATTTTTAATGAATAAAAAATGAATTTGAGTGTTGTGTTGGATAAATTGACCCCGTATGCCCCTGGGGATACTGTTACGGGCAGAGTTCTTTTTGTCAAAACTACTGAACCTAGTTTAGCAAAACCACAAGGTATACAATTTAATTAAGTTTAATTTATTTTAAAATTAGTATGGGATTCTTTTTTAATTGTGTTTTGTTTATTGAACAGGTTTAAAAATCCATTTTAAAGGAAAGTCTTCAGTGAGATTTACAGTTATAGACAATTTCAATGTCAAAGGTCGTTGGAGAACTCATACAAATGCAGAGTATTATTTCAACTCTTCGAAATATCTATTGGGAAATGGTAAATTTATTATTGATTATAAACACACCGCAGAAGTTGAAATAAAACCCTCTTCCAACAGGGTTTTATTGTAAGTTTAACGGTATTTTTGCTTATTTTTAGGAACATACGAAGTCCCCGAATTATCTGCTTTAGGAATAAAAGAATATCCTTTTAGTTACCGTTTACCCCCGAATATCCCGTCCTCTTATAAGGGAACGCATGGCTCTGTGGAATACACGATTACAGTCACACTTAAAAGGTCCTGGGGAGTTAATAAAGAAATTACGCATGTTTTTGCTGTAAACGGAGATTTGGATATTGGGAATCATCCACAGGTTGGTCAAGCGTCTTTCTAATTATAAACTTAATTTAGGGAGGGGTTTTATTTGCAATTTTACAGTATTTTAAAATTTAATTTTAAATTTGCAGGCAAGATCTATGATTAGAAAATCCGAAAAGATTGGAATGCTTTGGTGGAGTGGGACTTTGTTTGTTAATTTTAATTTAAAAAAGAAATGCTATCTTCCTGGAGAATATTTACAGTTTTCTGGACAAATTATTAATGATAGCAATTCCAAGATTCATAAGGCGAAGTTACTTTTGACACAGGTATTTTTATTCAAGGATTTTATTTAATTATAAAAAGTAATTAATTTTTAAAATTGATTAAATTAAACATTTATTTTAAGGAATGCCGGTATTACGCTCAAGGAGGAAGTCACACAGTGACTCATATAATTAAAAAGGTGAAAGGTCCTGGAGTAGCTGCAGGGGAAAGTACTGTCACGTGGGAGAATAACAATTTACTCAAGATTCCACCACTTCCGCCCACTAACTTGGGTGGAATGTGTCGACTTGTGGAAATTAATTATTTCGTTCATGTAAATTACCCGAATTTTATTAATATCTCCCGTGTTTCTAGAATCATGAAAAAACCCGAATAATTATATTTTAGCTGCTGGTTCAACCCGCAGCTCTAACATTAAAAGACCGAACAGTCGTGTGTAAGTTGCCCATAACTCTGGGAACTAAACGAACAGCTTTGGGAGGAAATAATAGACAAAGTTACCCGAATTCGAGTACAGGGAGTCTTGTCTTTGGAAATCGGGTTGGAAATATTTTCGGAAGTCGAACAACAACTCCGAGAGGAACAATGGAAAGACTTGACACTTTACCCAATAGTCATTCGTATTATCAAAATGTGGTGTTTCCTTTGGCTAGATGTTTTTCAGCTCCGCTTTATGAGAATTGGAGATTTCCTGGAAGTAGTAATAATTCTACGAGAGGATTTATTTCTCCGATTTTTAGACAACCCATTAATCCCGGATTCTTTGAGGAAAGAGAAGAAGATTCCAAGTATGAGGAAGGTGGAATTGATGGCGATAATGATGATGAGAGATATGAACGTAAGCATTTAAAAACAATATTTTACAATTTATTTAAGTATTGTGTTTTATTTTTTAATTTTTTGTTGTTGTTTTTTAATTATTTTTTGAAATTTGAAACACAGCTCCTCCCACGTATGACGAAGCGATGAGACTTAGCCGCACTTCTTGGCATGACGATGATCCTAATAGACCTCCGGGTGATAATGGGGATCAGGAAGTTTATGAGAATTCAATTATGTCACCTACGAATGGATTGCAACCACACCCACGTCCACCAGCACCTCCACCTCCTTTGCCCTCATTGCCGCCTTCTATTTGCACATCGCCTATTTATCATAATTCACAAGATTAATTTAAATCATTGAAATAATTACAATTTAATATTGTTAATTGTTTTATTTCATTAAAATTTAATAAATTAGAGAACTCATGT
>JAQGAA010003802.1:0-10342 GCA_034696425.1 Isotoma viridis
TTGTAGGTCAGAGACAAAAGCAAATGAAGAATAGAGAGCCAAAAGCTACTGACACAACCAAAGCTTTACCGACTGCCGAACTATGGTCGTTGGACCTTGAAATTCATGATGAAACACTTTGGTGATCAATCTTATGCATGAAAGGTTAAAAAGAGGCATTCATACTCAGTTTCGTTTCCGCAAAAGCACACCCCACTACTGGAAGTAACGGCAATGAAATAAAATTTTCTTCCTGGTCTTTCAGGCATTGCTAAAGATATTCACGGTTGAAACATCCCCATCATTGCTGCAAGCAAATGCTTTGATGGTTGCATGCGTGACACACTCGCTACTTTCTACCGTGAATTTTGATTGTTGTCTCTACCTTGTATAACAGCAATGCTACAACTATACTTTTACTCTGCTCATTATTATGCTACTTGTTTCCTGCAGTATGGAGGTTTTTGTATGCATTTGTTTGGTGAAGATACTTATGACGTAGAATTGGGGTGAGTAGGAATAGAAACTCAAATTCATGACGATTTTTATGCAATTCATCGCTTACTGATGTTTTAATGTTGAAGACAAATTACCACTATTATTAATCTTATATTTCAAAAGAAAGGGTGAATTATAAAAGGTTTTTAAGAAAGAATTTCAACTTAAACATTATTTCGTGTACGTCAAAGACTCTGTAATAAAGAACTGTAACACATCTAGAAAAAAATATTCATGTCACAAAAATTCTAAAACCATCCTTACATCTCTAGCCACAATAATAGTATGAATTTAAACAACCGTACCGAGTACTGGTTGCAAATAATCAGGTAGAAAAGAAAAAACAAAGAAAGTAAAACAGGTTGAAAGAGAAACTGACATCGAAAGCAGTAAATCACAATGTAGCTTTCTTCACAAAAAAAAGTACGAGAATTTAGGAAAGTAAGGTAAAAGTAAAAATGTTGTGAAAGAATTCCCCAATGACCGATACGGGTTCAACCAGAAGTAAGTAAAAATGTGAAAGGAACCAGGTTAGCCAAGGCCGTGTTGGCAGCTTAGAAAAATACTCCCTGGAGAAAGTATGGAGGGTTTTAGAGCCAAATAATGTGTCCAGTTCTAAATACGATGATTTCTCTAAAGCTGAACTTTACAAAGCACAGTAGTTTTTTGCAGTATTCTCCTTTCTACACATTCTACTAGTAATAACACACATACTGGTAGACTCCAACTTCTAAATTGAAGAACTCACCAGTAGTATTATTATTTTTTGCTTTGGATTTAGATTTCCCTAGGATTTCCTGTTACCCTCGTAAAATGTTTTATTACTTTATCCAGGCCATTTGTCAAGGTTAAAGGTTATGTAACAAATAAGGAAAAGAATTCATGGGTCGTGATTTGTTTTTTATTTGCAAATTCGCGTCTGATTTCAATAGATTTTTCTCTTAGTAAGAGTGTTTTTATTTTTCATTTGTTAGTACAGGTGACCGAGATTGATCTACGTAGGGTTTTTTTACGACTTCCAGATGGTACTCGTAGAACACATCAATTTCTATCTGCAATTGGATCTCTCAACTGCTTCTTTAGAAAGCAGCCATATATATCCATTAAGGATATTAAACCAATATAATAATTTGTTTTTACGACTGTTTCAATTTGATTCACATTGTGTAATGAAAGAATCAATAATATAGAATGGTTACTTTTATGCAATTCTAATCCAAGAAAGATTACATTTGATATTTGGTCACAAACAACTTGCTCTATTTTGGTTTTTAACTCAAGTTGATACTGTAGCTAAGATTACATAGATATATCACAGGAATAGTATGGATGCAGGAATAGCAACTTTATTATTACCCGTAGCCCGCAGATACATAATTAATTTTAAGAAAATATTAAGTACTTACTGATAGTGAAAGAGTGATCCCACCAATCGCTTTTACACAGCCATGCTTTAAGTTCATCTGCTGTAAGGCTCACAATGGCAACGGGAGGGGCGACGAGAGTCCTTATGACAAGAAGTGAAGTGAACACACCAACAATAATACCCAGACGTTTCATTAAGTCCAAGTCAGTAATTTTTATGGCTTTGGCAGATCGAACTCGAAATATCACTGATATTCTGAGAAAGAAAGAGATGTAGAATGTATGTTATTATTATATAGAAATCAAATTTTGCAGAAGAAATGCAATCTAACAACCTATGTCTTTATAAATAGCATTGTTACATCAAATCATTACTATCTACATCTGAAAATAACTTTGTCTGCAACTTCTAGACTTACTATTGCTTACTTGCCCACACAAGTAATTTTAAGCTTAGAGCTATGATTGAAAGGGGGTAAAGGTTCAATCAAAGAGAAAAATATTACTGTGAACCGTTTTATTATATCGAATGCCTAAATGACAATTAGATCAAGATAAGATGAATTCGTAAAAGATATTGGTGTAAAAATCCATTTTCCTTTCTTGTGATCTAGTTTTTTTACCTGAAAAACTCATCTGATTCAAATCTATAATGTCTTGGATGGATGTCTTCAATCATATTCGGATTGCCGAAACGTCTAACTAAGATTGTACATAATCTTCGATGCATTCAGTTAGCTAGGACGATGTCTTAGCATTTCTGATAATGCCTTATTACTTACTCCCATTTTCAACCACATATATAACATAAGCCAAAGAACGATGCAATTGCTATTTGGGCAATCTATTTTTCATTACTTTGAAGGGGTTTCTCTATTAATAATACCTGGCATAAATAGTTATGCAGCGTATTTGAAATTGCTTGGTGAATCTAAAACGTACTGATATTTTGATAGCAAAACTTTCTTCATCCTTTTCCAAGAACTCTCAATTCCAATAGCACTGTCTACTTGAGTGCTCAAACATCTCGTTTATTTTAAAGTCAGTAGACAAAATAATATTAAAAATTACCTACGCCCTCGGGATTTTTGTTATTAAACTGTGACTAATGATTGCCAAGCTAAAGCATCATAAACTAGTTTACCTTTCAACTATAAAATTTTAAAAGGTTTATCAGTAAATTAAACATGAGAAACTTTATTTAATTCATCAATTCCTACATCATACTCTCATTTATTAATAAATACCCTGTGACCCTATGTAAATTACCCTTAAAACAATGCAAAGTAAACTCAGTTCTCACTGTTCAGCAGATTATAAATTTCTTAACAAGCTTACACTTTCAATTTTGAAGACAACAGTAAAACAAAACTTACCTCCAAGTCTTGAGCATAAGTGCACCATAAGCTAGGGAAAATCCGATTTCTCTAAGCCATACTCGAAGGGTACAAGTTATTACGTTAGGACTCGCGTACATCACTAGGATCTGGAATTTTAATTGCAATACAAGAATAACAATATGTTTTAGAGTAAAATCCTTATAGTCCTAAAATTTATAATTTCCACAATGAAAACATTATCACACGATATAACCAGCATTAAAACCGTAGGGTAACGTTTAGTCAACATTTATTATCATGATTACTTATGCACTTCAATAGATCTGCCAGGATTATCTATTACTATGCATCATTCATGACATCCCCGAATATACAAAGTAATCTGAACCCTCTAGACTTTAAGCATTTTGTTTGCTCTTGGAAATCTCTACTCAAGGTTTTAATATATTATTATTTTACTGTGCCACCGCTATCACCACAAAATAAGCAAACACACACTTATACCAGTGCAGTGTAACCATAAAAGTGACCTAGTTTATTGCCTAGTGATGTAGTGATTCCCCTGATGCAAATAGGGATGCGGCTATCTGATTTATGGACTAAAATCCGATTGTATTTTCAAGTTTCAACCAACGAAGAGGGTGGTAGAACCACAGTATAATGTTATAATACTGAAATAATTATACACTAAATTGCGAATAAACAAACTATACTCTAATTCTTGTAGGGATAGTAGAATTTGGGTACACGAAATTGTTTCTGATTGCATTTGGACTATCTTGTTCATACATTACTGATTTCCAAACTACAACTATTTTACAGTACTGAACATCATGTTATAATATGCCTGAAAGTGAAAGTCCTCTCTAAACCAATGGGGGAAGTATGGAAGTGGAGAAAGGTAAATAATTTATGATTTGTTAACCACAAACCTGCAAAGAGTACCTATAAACACAGATTGCTCATATTTTTGCCTGTATTATTCCGGCATAACAAAATAACAAGCTTAAAACATGGTATTATACCTCATTACATATTTATTCCACTATGTTACAGCAGTGCAGGGATTTGATTTCCTGAGTGAAATATGTTACATCATTGGCATTTGATTGAAACCTCAGTGTCCCTTAAATTCATTTAATGTTTGCTGGTATTCTACTGTCTACTGATGCGGTGTAATTTTAGTCATGTTTAGAGCTTTAGATTTAGTGTTATTTTCTCTTTTATAGCTTCAAAATATAAGATGGGATAAAGAGTAATGGTAATGGTGTACTGAGTTTACACAAAAGAGAACACGATCAATGCTACAGGACAAAGGCAGAGAGTTCTTAATATTCATTTAAAATGATACATTTAACTGCAAATTTAGATTCAAAACTGTAAATCAGAATTTTATTACCAAAAGGGATTATTAGATTGTAGAATACTCAAATTCTAAGTAATAAAACAATATTCAACATTTATAGTCGAATTTCTCAATCCGTTTTGTGTGAATTACTAATTCCTAGGAAATTATTAGGTAAGTCTTTTATCCCTTTTATTTAAAAGCGGTTTAGAGTTCCCAAAGCCTTGAGTGCATCTCTGTCTGCTCAGTTTAATAATTGCATCCGGATGCTTTAAAGTTGAATGACAAAGTGTATTTTTGTGTTAGATGCTTTTGGCAAGTGAACACACATGTTTTAAAAGCCCGTATGGTGATGTGATAAATTGCAATGTACAACACGTTGTCCTAAATCACTTGAGATATAACATGTTGTACCTGAGACCTGACCTACATTATGCTAAACAACATACCGTATATATCCATATGCAATAAAGTAAAAGCACAAAAGAACAATGTAACGGTTGTTTTCTGTACCGTGCAATAAATGAAGAAAGCTCCAAGAACAATGAACCGTAGAAGAACAGGACTTGCAGCTCGAACAACCTGTAACAAGTGAAAAGAGATTTATCATTATATTTTGTGTTTAGTAAGACTCTTGTTTTATTTAAGACAGACGAACACCAAAAGATTGAAGGTAGATAGAGATATACATATTATATGAGTTTTCAAGCTCTACTTGTTACAATGAATGCGCTTGATCTATCAAAACCACAGATGGAAATAAGATCCAGCTGGGTTTGCTTAAACGCGAAGAAATGAGAACAGATGAAAGAGAGAAAGCTTGAGAAGAGTGGGAGAAAGCACTGAGGTGAAAAACATTCTTCTTCTCGAAGGTGCTTCAAATCATTCATATTATTATAATACTTATAATATTCCCTTCAATTTCTCTTTCCAGAATAAGACGTTTACTTCTTAGAATTATACCAATAACGCACCTATCCAATCCATCCAAGAAGACCTAAGGTTGTTCTCATCCTTCATTCACCCTTACTCAAGTCAAGACGTCGTCTCCGTCGTCACTGTCACAAACCCAGAAATACCATGCGAAGAGACTGAGCTGGGCTTTGTGACAGGAAATTGTGCACGGATACATGAGCACCAAGTACAATTGAATGATCAAATGAGATACCAAGAAGATAGCTTTTTCCCTACTTGAACCTATTCGGTGGTGCATGCAACTCTAGAGCTCTGTGTCTATATAAAAAGAAAGTATTTGGTATTTGTAGGAAATATGTACGCAAGTATCATACTTGGAAAGAAAGTTGAACCGACTTTTTATTTACAGAAAGGTTTCGATCTGGTATCCATATAGTGTTTTGTATTCCAAGAGTTCGCTTTGTGGTTCATAAGAACAATTATTTTATATAAATATCCGTATGCGAATTACGAATCTATCATACATGTAGCCTTCACTCGTACGTATGAGATATTCGTTTCAAGAGATAAACCGTTTGAGAGAAATAGGGATGACTTCACTTGGGTGAACCAAAAAGGTAAAAGACTTCATGTCCGTTCTCTCCAATGAAAAATTTTTCTTGAAGGGTCTTCTTCAAAATAAGATTGTGACAGGACAGGACAAAAGTAAAGGAGACAGAAAAAATTAGATCTCCTCAGGGGACACAATTATATTTGGAGTCACCACAAATTACATTAACTGAAGCAAAGTCCACCTCTTTCATCTTCATTCCTGCTCCCTGTTGCTTTGTCCTTTCTTAAAATATGGTTCATAGTCTAGTAGTAAGGGAGAATGGTATAATAACTAGAAGGCTCCATTTCAGTAGAAGCAAAGCAACAAACTATCTTTTTGGCATGTCTTTCATAATATCTAGCTGTTTTATAACTGAGTGGCTTTGACTTTGAGGTCCAAACCAAAAGAGACTTAAATTTCAAGGTCTATTAAGAAAGAAATGAAAAAGTGGAGGAGAAACCAGATCGGGGATTATATGAGACGTCTTTTGAGTAAAAAGTGAATGCATGACATCTAAGACGACGAGATAAATTGCTACAAAATGATACCAAAAACCTTATTATGACAGGATCAGCTAGAATATTATAAGTTTACTTGACTTGAGTATATTTAATATATAGATATTATTCTCTACATGATCATGATATAAGTGGACAAGTATAATGTAATATTTTTTACACTAGTAGTAAATAAATTAAGCTTCGCAATTTTTACTTGATGATGATAGCATGACCCATGACGTCAGTGCGAAAAGCGAAATTGTGGTTTCAAACATAATTTCTTAGTCATCAAAAAAGTTCTACTACTGCGTACACACTACCACCTCCTAAACTACCACATAAAATGCTAAGATAACAACTAACCCATCGATAGTAGGCAATAGTAATAATCCTTTCATCTCATCGTGGTCACACACTAGTCACAAGACTCAGAAAAATGTCACGTCCTATCCATAACTGTTAACTATAGGGTAAAAATAGGAAATGACATTTGTAAAAAGGATTTCAAACTTACTTTAACATTGGAGTACTTCCACGTAAAAAGGCCGACGATGGGGAGCATTGCAATGATGGCACACTGAAGAATCAGTATTGCAGTTCTCATTAGCCAATTCAATGAGACAACGCAGGGACGGTCATCTACACAAATATCACAGCCTATAGGGCACATGAGGCATTCATACTGCCCTTCCGTATCGTACAAGCTCGTATCATTCTGTAAATAGAGAAAGCACAGAGAAAAAAAATGAAAGTTTTGGCACATTTTAGGTACCTATGGCCATGCTTGCATGCATGCATTCATGGTCTAGGAAGTAAAATATGGTACAATAACTTTCAACAACACCACTACTACTAAAGTAAACCACTATATCAGCATAATAATAATAATAATCGGTGTCAGAAGAATTTCTGTGTTTCACTGAAAGTTTGAGGATCCCTTTATAGCTTAAAACTCCAAGTACAAACTCACAACTTGAACTTTCATACTTTTAAACATGTGTATACAAACCCATACGCTGTGACTGCCTTGCATAGTAAAAAGAAAGTTTTTTGAGTGCGTAAACATATTATGCTACTTCTTCTGTCTGAGTAAGTTTAGAAACGAGGAGTAAACATGAAATCATAATTCACGTCAGTTTTTCTAACTTGGAACAAATCATTCCTGGCAGAATTTTTACTACCTTATATATCTTCTAAGTTCCTGTAACTTTTTACAAAGAAATAAAACAAAATTGATTTAGGTAGGCACATTTATACAAAGTAAAAATGCTTTGTACTATCTGAATCCTCTGAAAAATTTCCATTTTTTAAACTAGGTACTACTGAAAGATTTATGATAAAGGTAGTTTTAGTTTGACTTAAGATACTATGCAAATTGAAAGTAGAGAAAAAACTTTAGAGGTGAATCCCTTTGCATTTCAGATTTAAGATCTACGAGTTAAATTCTTTGTTTATCTTAGTAATCAATCAGATGCACTCTGCTCCTACGTTTTTAAAAGTTACCAATCAAAGAGTCTTCAATCCTAGGCATCTTTCATAATATAAAAATGGTTACTTAAAACATTCAAAAGCTTTCAGTATGGCATTGAACTCTGTGCATAGCATTCAGTTCTATGAAAAATGAGACATTTATATTACACAGCCTTCCTACTTTTATGCGATACGATTCAAAGGAAAGTAATTTGAGAGGAAAGTATCAGTAGTAGAGAGTCACTAGAGTGCAATATGTATGAAGAAAAAGGAGAAAGTAAGAAATTAGAGTATATGTGCAGTTTGTACACATTGAAGTGATAACCTTCGAGGTTTTTTTTCTTCTCTCTCGCTCTCTGTCTGTCTGTATGTTTGTATGTACCTGATCTGTAAGTTGATTCGAAGGTTACGTTACATAATAATAAAGGAGATTGAAGCAGAAGTGAAATAAACAAGAATTGATGTGGGAAAATGGAAAGTACTCAAATAAGAATTGGCACCATCATAAAAAGCTGGACTGGTTTGTTGTTTTGATTGTGCCAGTAGTGTATTACTTCTACCACTACCGTTACCACTAACACTCTTCATATTATTTTTTATAAATGTAGTAGACAAGAGGTATTATGATTATGAGTATTTCCCCAAAAGAAAAAAGTAAAGGAAGAGAAAGCCACTTCAATTCACATGAGAGGGCAATTCACAAGCATAAAATTCTTTTTGCGTCACCTCAACACAAATCAAAATCAGTTTCTTCTTTCTTTCCGCCTGCCTATTGCCTACTAGGATCCACTATTCACTTTCAATTCGGATAGTAATTCATGAAAAACGAAATTGCCTACAATTTATTTCAGACTTTCTTTTCTTGGCTTTTGTGTCATACACTTCCCCTCGAAAAGACCTTGTTATATAAAGGACAAGCTCTTTCTTTAGACATTCTTGATTGAAGAAAAGAGATGGAATTTCGAAAAGGTAAAAAAGGTACTAAAGGACATACAGGTGTGTACAAGTCGGTGTAAATGGAGCTCTTAGTTTGGCTCACGCCTGTTGGTATTTCTACTTCCTTCTTGCATATGACGTATCTATCTTTGTCAGTAATGTAAACTCCCTATTTTTTAGGTTTAACAATGAAAATAAATGTAATTCAGTTTCGAAATTAGGCTATTATTGGTTAATATAAAAAACTAGGTTGTTTGCCCTAGTACCTTTGCTCATTTCATTATTGCTCATGTTACACTGACTCTACAAAAGCACTTTATGAAGACGTGAAACATATACCTTTGCCATTCATTTGGGACCTTATTTTTTTCCTTTATTCTGATCCTGTTCATCTCTTTTTGATTTAAAAGCATTCAGCTAAAATTACTTTTACTTGCTCCTACGACCTCGTATCACCAATCCAATAATATAATGTTTTACTTGGTATATGTTATATAATAAATTAAGTATAATATTACATTCTATTTTCATACTTTTACGTATCTTGGGTTCTTGATTCTCGGGTTGCGATTCCATTACGAAAAGTACCTAAGCTTGAAACGGGATATGATATATGTTCTACATAGTACTTTTGTTTCTTTATCTTGTCCATAGGCTCTTGTATTATCAGTATCACCCAAACCCGAATAAGAGACCAAAGAGCATTAACAATTTAATTCGTGTGTAGTGCTTCAAGTACTTGGTAACTAAGTATGTACATTCATCTAGGCATTTACTTTTCCTATTTGCCACGTATAATGCCCACACATTGCATCAACGTCAAGTATCTAGCTTCTCATATACTTGAATTGTATTTCATTCGAATCAACCTACAAGGAGAATTGGAGTGAACTACCACACCATTATTAACAACCCAACCAAGCAAGTCAGGCTACTTTAGAAAGAGAAAGCGGAATAAAAAAAAAGGGTTTGCCTTTTTTACTTCATACGGATGTGATAGAGTTCTTGTAGATTGTCGAGATGGATGTTGTGGAATGCATTTGAATTGAATGTAAAAAGAAGAAGAAAGTAGTATATCGTACTTGTGAATCAAGTAAGTAAAAAAAGAAATAAGAAAAAAAGGTTGAAGTAGTTCAGGAATAACATAGAGTACATGTAAGTAACTAGGTACACACTAACATACATGAGCAAATACACAAAAATTCACAAGAGAAAGTCAGACTAGATTTACCCCTGTAAATTTTTTCTCGTATTCTTCTTCCAAGAGTGTTCCATTGAAGTACTTGAATGGAGAGGAAACATTTGGGAAATAAAATCCGTCCTTACATTCGCATCTATAACTTCCACGGCGGAATCCAAGCCCTTTGATGGGAACACACTGTACAGGAAAACCACAAATAAA
>JAQGAA010003803.1:0-10341 GCA_034696425.1 Isotoma viridis
AAATTGGTCTACCCCTTTCAGACTTAGCGTAAATCCCGTTTCTCGAAAAAGTTAAAAATTCCCATTTTTTAGTGACCCAGGTTTTTTTTACCTCACTTTTACTTAATCTGTTTTTCTTCTCATTCTCAATTTATTTCCGGTAATTCAAACTAGCGTGTCTTCAACAAAGCATTTTCGTGCCCTTGATTTAATTAATGTTTTCGAAATTAATTTTGATTTTATTCTTTTACAGTTTTTTTGGTCTTTCCATCCATGTTACATTATTGCCGCATTTTAAAGCATACGGTATATAGTTTCTAGTTTATGTATATACCATGAAAATTGATTTAGATTCCCTTTGGGATTTACTGTTTCAAATCTACATAAAGGTCGGAGCAATATTCTGGGGGGATTTATTATTTCGAAGCAAATTTTAGAAAATATTTATTACAATACTTTTTTGCCACAAAATCAGACAATTTTAATAAAAATTTGGAATTTTCCCAAAGGTTTATTTTTTCCCTTTTTGTGCTAAATGTCGCTGGCATTGATTTTATTTGAGTATACAGTGTTTGTTCAGCTAAATTAGTGAATTGTAGCTTTAATTGTAGAAGAAACAAAATTTCAATGAGTATAAAATATTTCAAATAGTTACAATTGTAATTATTGTAATTCTATTTCGACAGTTACAAAAAATTGTTTATTTGCCGAAAAACATGGGTGGGGTTATATTCCTGGGGGATTTTTATATTTCCATTTGTTATTACGAGTACATTTTTGGTTGAATTACTCAAGTTGAACTTCGGAAAATAATTTATTTTGACTTTTTCTATGTCATTTACATTTTTGGGTTTTATGTTTAATTTTTAATTTACGCATGCGTATTTCTTAGGAACATAATTTATGGCATAAAATTGTCAGTAATGCATTTCAATCAACGCCTTTCAGGGGTCTAAAAGGTCTAATGAAATTTTTCTACTGTATAGGAATCAGACCACAGTAAGTAATTAGTAATTGGGTATGTTAGCAAGAGCATACGCGTAAGTGTAAAAATTAGGAGCAAAAAAGGTCAGACAGTTGACCATCGTCATTAGCAACGAGGCACACTTAAACCCCCCCTTAATGTTGATGTGTTGTGGTTTATTATAATCATTATTGTAATTGGTAGAAGACCTTACAATCTATAATTATCTTTTTTTTTGTCTCTTTGTAGGTGACTGGATCGGGAAGAGGTATGCTGTATATCACTTTTTAAAATTTTAATGTCTTGTTTACAACATATGAGTAAACACTGTATCAGGAACGCATTCTGCGTATAACAAGAAACCATTACCAGAACGAAGATAAAGTTTAAAATGAATTATAATATGAATGAAGTCTGTTTTATGTAATTTTATGCTACGAATCATAAATTTTCTACAAAAAACAATGTATCTATCTTATTCTTATGTAAACTGAATTCTAAAATGAGATTTCCCTATTTGATACAAAAGTATAAATTAAACTTTCATTTTCTTTAGGAATTGGTAGGTTCTTATCGATAGAATTAGCCAAATGTGGTGCGACATTAGTTTGTTGGAGCAAAAGCTCTGGCCCTAATGAAGATGTCGTCAACGAAATTAAACGAAAAGGTGGTAAGGCTTATGCCTACACTGTGGACGTTTCTGACAAAAGTGGGGTTCATCACGCAGCTAATTTAGTAGGTCAATTTGCCTATTAACACATTAATTTTAATTTATATTTTAGCGTCTTTTGATTGTAAAAATGCTCTTTAGGTTCGTAGAGAAGTTGGAGAAGTCACAATCGTCATAAACAATGCAGGACTGATGCGAATATTGCCATTTATTGATACACCAGACAAAGACATTGAGTCTATGTTCAATGTGAATGTTATGTCAAGTCTTTGGGTAATTAAAAAATGGATTGATATATAAAGAAACCCAATTGAATAGAAATATTGTATCGAAATCGATTTAATTGGTGGAACACAAGTTACTTTACTTTCAATGTCATTTTTCTTACAGGTATTGAAACAGTTTTTACCATCAATGCTTGAAAAAAATCATGGTCATGTTGTTTCTGTATGCTCTGCTGCTGGAATTTTACCAACAAGGAATTTGGTACCGTACAGTGCAACAAAGCATGCAATTCATGGATTACACGATTCTCTTAGAGATGAGTTGAGAATGAGAAACAAAAATAATGTCAAAGTTACCACCGTGTACCCATTCTATTGTTCAACCGAGATGTTAAACGGTGGAATACCACATACAAGGTCGGACTGATTAACACTTCTTCGAAAATTTCTTACATAAATAAAATTGTTTTTATTACTTATATATTAGTAACAACATTTTAATAGTCGATTGTTATCGGAATTGTTTGTTGTTTAGATTTCCTTTGCTGTTTCCTATTGATCCCCCTAATATTGTTGCACAGAAGATTGTTGATGGACTTCGTAGAGAGCTTGAGTATGTTTACACACCAAGACTTGTTGGATGGCTTGCTATGTTTTCTTGGTAAGATTATGATGTGAAATTTTAGTTTTTTACATTTTAAGGAATAATACCGGATTGATCTAGAACCATAAGTCATTTTCTCATTGTGAGTTTTCTTTTGAACCTTGATTCTGTATTTAAATGGGTAAATGCAAGTTTAAAGTATGGAATCATTATCAAAAACAAACAAAAAATCTCCTTGAAGGAAAATATGATCTGACTTAAAAATTATTTCATTTATGCACTTCAGTAATAATTGCCACTTTATGGTAAAATTTATTACAAGAATTGAGATCTTAATATTATTATAATGAAGGCTATTAAAAGTTAATTCCCACACGTGTCGTTTTTACTTATCTGCATCTAACTAGTTTTAGTTAGACTTGATGTGTATAGGTATTTTAAATTTAATAGGCTATATGGTTAATTAGTTATTGTCAATTGTATCATTACGTTCAAGTTATTTCATTATTTGTTAGCTGATGAAACATAATGTTAATTTTTTAGGTTGGTTCCCTTAAAGTCTGTAGATGCTTATGGTGATTTCCTTAATCTAAGCATTGACCCAGCACCACCTGCACGATCAAAGCTTGGAAATGGAGTGAATGGTCATAGTGTGAGGTAAGTTTATTGGTTTCCACTTGATTTTCAACTTTAAAAATCAATTTTGAATTTTTAAGACAAATCTCTTATAATGTAATTTTTTGTTTTTTTATTACAGAGGTTGAATCAGAGGACATTTATGCTGTAGAGTTGCAATTATTTACTATTTTACTTTCTAGGTTATAATTTGTCAAATATTTGAGGGGTGGTTATTTAAACATGTATCGTAGTGAATGTATTAAGCCTTGTTGACATTTGTGAGTTTGTATAGTATGAGTGTTAAAAAGTGTTTTGTGAAAACCCCAAAGTTGCAAAGCGACTGTGTGAATAGGAAAGTATTATAAATGAATTGACTCTTTTAGGAACTTTTATTTTCTTCGGAAAAGGTTTAGCTCATAATGTTCCGGAGTAGCCAATGCCAGTTGTATTTCGTTTTTGCAAACTTTATAAAATATTAATTTAAAATTAATTATTAACTAAAACTTTAAGCTGTAATAAAATGTATTGGTTACCAAGTTTTGAACATATTAAATATGAAAATCTCAGTTTAACAATTTCATTATAATTTAAAATTTGACTTGACTATGTAAATTAAATACATTCAGACTATGCATCAATAGGTCGTTCATAAGTAAAGCCTCAATTTCTTGGGAAGCCGACCACAAACAGAATTGTACTTTCCAAAAAGGTAAAGAAAAGGATGAAATTAACATAATTAGTGCTTATCACGTACTGCTTTTGTATAATAATAATATGTATGATTATGTAAATGTGAAAAACTCTGGATTTACTTTAAATTGGATTGTTGATTTCAAAAAATTGATGGGAAAGACTGTATACCAAAGCTTAAATAAACTGGAAAACTGAAACTTTTGTTTTTAAATAACTTTCCTTTATTTATTTTATCCGAAACCAGTGAAAATTCCAAAATTTAAGTGAAAAACTCTACTTTGCAGTTAAATGCTGATTCGACGGGGATTTTTATGTTAACAATTAGGGATATAATTTGATCGTTTACTATACTCACTAGCGTGATTTTTATATAAAGTAATATGAAAATATGATTAACATTATTTCAATTTCAATTAAATTTGGCAATCTTGAGGAAGCACAGATCTTTTACTAACTCTGCTAAACAATTATATAAGACAACTTCAAAATTTGGAAACCCTCTGAAAGTAAACAGAAAAAACTATGAAATAATACCAGTTTTATTCATAATTTTACGTTCCTTCTATCCTGCCTAGGGATTTTTGATGAAATTTAATAACATAATACAACGAATAATTCGAAAATTACCAACGCTCTAAAGTAGAACGAATTAAGTTACAAACATACTAATCGATTTTCTAATTTAAAAAAACTATAATATTGTTCCTTTTAAAATTGATTCATTTATTAAAAAACCAATTCTATTAATAACAAAGCTCATGCATATTGGTTAGGACTATTAATGTTCTTAATTAACATGAATGTTATTTTGACTAATCCCACTGTAAGATGCACAGTTGCCCAAAAATGATTCGATTCGTATACTTTACCTTATAGTTTGCAATTTAGTGAGCCAACACTACTTTTTTACTCTTAATAACTTTTACTGTCAAGTGTCAAATATAATTATGGACTGTACTTAATGCCTTCTATGGTCTAATTTTTGGGTCCATGTTTAAACATCGACAACAAATACATCGACACATTTAAATCGACATTGTTGGAATCGACAGGCGATATCATCGACACTCAGTAAACGTCGACAAAGTTGATTAACCGACATTTTAAACATCGACACAAAAAAACATCGACAACATCATGCATCGACATGACAGAAGGTCGACACTGTTATATGCACGACATTTATTATCAAAACTTGCATGTAAATATACAAATACATGCACGTCAGTTTGAATATATTTGCATGCATTTAGCTTCATGAGCATTTATCTTTATCAATTCTTTGGAGTAAAAGACAGAAAATTGTTAGTAACTTACAATGAGAGTAGGACCATGGCAGACTTTGGTATTACTTTTGGTGAGACACAGGACACAGCAGGGCAAGTCCAAATTAATTTATCGAGGGCATTTCTACATTTCTCTTCCTCAATTCCTATTTTAGGGCCTCTCTCTCTTCAGGAAATTTCTCAGGAAGCAACACAAGTATGTGAATCTGCTGTAAATTCCTCAAATATAAATTGTACAACGATAGAAGCTGAAGGGTTTGCCCCAACTCTTAGTACAGCTCCAGTTAGGGGTAGAATAGTTAAACGAAAAGCTACAAATAATACTATTAATATCGAGACAAGGCAATCAAAAAGGGTTAAAATGCATTTTTTTGTTGTTTTTTTTAAATTTATGTGTCGACTTTGTCGACGGTGTCGACTTTTTTACTATGTCGATGCATGATGTTGTCGATGTTTTTTTGTGTCGATGTTTAAAATGTCGGTCAATCAACTTTGTCGACGTTTACTGAGTGTCGATGATATCGCCTGTCGATTCCAAAAATGTCGATTTAAATGTGTCGATGTATTTGTTGTCGATGTTAAAACTGGATCCCCTAATTTTTAGCTTAAGTGTAATGGAAATGAAAAAATTCTGTTTAGCAAACCAGACAAATGTCAGAAAGCCCTTGGTCTTTAAAAAAATCTTGGAAATTTTAACAATGACAGGAAGTTTTCTGTTAGGGTTTATATGTCATTTTAATTTGTGCTATGGGATTGTATATACTACTGCTGATCACGCAACTAATACCTCAGAAATTATAATTTATTCTTCCCTTCAGTGAATCTGTAAAGAAATCTACCAAAACGAATTATTTCAGGTAAATTTCGCTCTACATTGTTACTGTTTTATTAAAATTTTAATGAAGCTACATTCTAAATGGATTATGCTAATCACTTCAATTCAATTTTCACTTACATTCAGCATTGTTACATTCTCGTTAAAAATTCTTCGTGGGCAATCCTAACAAAAGATATATTTCCTAAGACTATACGTTAGCTAACAACAAGTCAATAAAATAAGGGCCGGGTCATCAGGAATAATGTAAATAAAATCAATATCACAAAAACAATTCGCAATTATCAAAACTCATTTTCTCAATTCGAATTTGTAACATTTGAAATAAATTAGAAATTAAACCCTCAGCTCATCCAGATAACAAATAATTACAAATTATCATATAAAACCTCTTTCAACTTTTATTGCAATAATATAAAATCCAATTCAAAATTAAAGATATTTATCTTAACTTTTATAGAGTCCTACTTGTAAAACTGTCCCAGTTTAGTCAGTTTCGCAAATGAAAGCTATAAATTAACTCAGATTGAAGTATTGAGAACTAATTTAAAAAATAAGTACTGGTACACCTGCAGCCACAAGAAATAGAAAGTATATGAGCAATTTTTTTTAAATCTCAGAGTTCAACCTATATATTATGTTTATGTTAGTTAATAGATATGCAAATTTTAAAACGAAAACTACAAATTGAAAATCATGTTTTAAAATAATAATAACAATAATTTTACAATCAATTCGATTTGATGAGACTGAAACTCGTCTTATTTCATTCAATCTTGAATTTCCATTAAAATGAAAGTGTATTCACAGCCAGAACAGAATAATTCATACCATTATAGCACATCTGCAGGAGTAGGCCGCTATTTTAAAATTAAAGCTTTACAACTCAACCATCCTAATGTCAATCTGGTCATGATTAGAAACTGTAATTGTATGGAATTAATATTAATACTTAATGAGATGAACATTTCGATTTTTTGATATTGAATTTAAAAAGTTTTCTTCATAATAAAAGCCTCAATAAGCTTCAACAGGGACACGCTATATCTTTTACCTGTAACACACATAATGAACGTCGGCAACAGACAGGATGACCCGGATGAGGAGGCTAATTATCTTGTGCATCTACAAAATCTACATACAAGAGTCACATAATGAAGAAGGTCAAGGTGAAATAGAAGCCAAATATTTGCTAGACTGTCAGTGCACAAATTAACTGTGCAGCAATACATTTTTATATACCCTTGATAATTTCAATGGAAGAAAGCTACCTAAACACTAATTGTAAGTTATACACACGATAAAAATCCAAATGCACCAAAGTAAGCGTAGTTAGCCTACTTTTAATTTCGAAACCTCGTTCGGTGCAATATGACATCTAAAATTTAAAAAATTTTAGTCAAATGAAGTCAAAGCTTACAAGTGTTATTTTGTACATGCATTATATTGCGTGTGTGGTTCATTTGCTCATACGATTAATAAAACGAGGACTAAGGAGTATAAGCCGATGAGGGCACAGCAGGTACAGCTATTTAACAGAATGAATTACGATGAAGGAATAAGATAGTTCATTGGAATGAAGGTTTAGGTTTTAATTCAAGGATGAGTCCCGTTAACAGTTGAAAAGTTGTTTTAGAGCAACTTTTGGCCAAGCCTAGCCTAGACCTTCCTTGCAATTGGGTTTTTGCGATTCGTAATGAAAATTTTATTTATTATTTTTGTTGACATTGGTGAGAATGTTACATCAGGTATCATGTAACACGAACACAACGATGCAAGTTTTGTATTTATCTTAAAGCGTGTCAGTCAACCGGAATTTTTTTTTGAAAAATGCCTAGAAAATAGGACAAGAAGAAATTTATGAGAAATAATGGTCAATACAGTGAGTAATGACCTAATAACTAATTTCCTTACTTTCTTATACTTTGGTAATTGTATGATAAGATACTTACTAATGCAATTGCCTTTTGTGTAATATATAGATTTTTCTACAAGTTCACTTGAAATGCTGTAGATATGTTACAGTAATTCAAAAATGAATTCTGCTGATTTCTCTACTTGTAATATATTTTAGTTTAATGTAATGTAATCAAGAAAATGAAATGTCACAAGGGAAAACTAGATTCAAAGAAAAGTGTACAAAAATCAAATAAGGCTTATAACAAATCGATCAAAATACACCTCGGTTTGATTTGTGACAATTAGCAACACCTACCTCTGACAAATTTGTTACCAGCATTCAATTTTTGGCCATGATGATACGATGAATTAAATAAAACGGCAAAAGTCATTAGGTATTCCATTCATGAATCAATGAATATTGGCAATAAGGATAACCACCAGTCGGGAACTCTTGTATCGTGTAAGAAGACCATTACTTTGCAGTACGAAAGACGAGTTCATTGTTCTAAAGTGATGCAGCTTTTAGGTACATGGTTAAATTATTCCATTCTTACAACAAATGCTGGCAAAAGTCAGTCCCAACAATAGATGATGCATGTTAAGTAGCTAAATTATAGTGACTAAAAAGTATAAAAATGTAAACTAACAACCCAGTCAGCAAGGATCGAATTGAAGAGGGTAGGAAAAGTTTAATTCAAGATGCCTAACAACTTTCTGCGTAAATGTACAATAAGAGTTGTTAATACTTTAGAAGCTATGAAAGAGTTGTCCGACCGAAGAACTTGTACTATAGATCATCAGAGGGGTTTAGTTTTGTTTGACCCACAAAGCGGAAGTCTGCAGTAAGATATCACGGGAGGGTCAAACTAGGTGGAGGGTTGAAAGACTTTGCGGTGGTAATACCGTCTTATGATAGAATAACGTAGTTAAATTGGCATTTTTTTCACCCTCTTGACTAGTTTGATATCTCAGTCAGAAGGTCTTAGATTCTTTGTTCGAAAAGTATGGTTTAGGTGACTCTGTGTCAGAGGTGGTCTTTTAGTCGAACTTTATACAGTGAGTTGGACGCTTGGGACATTTGTTCGTGCTCAGGGTGTCCTTTAAAAAATAATCATGGGACATTTGTTACCATCAAATTCCAGGAGTTTTCTCCTAAAATCACTAACTTTAAGCTATCTTTTTGTTAATTTTATTGTTACCATACAAGCTCAAGTGCCAGTGCAACATAGTACATATTCCGAACAAGGTTTAGAGTATCCTAATAATGGCACTGTTTCCGAGCAGCCGCCACCTGCCGCTGTGGCTGTCTCTGCTGGAAATGGAACTTCCAGAGCGGACAGACGTAAGTATTTTTTAAACATATAATCTTTGACATAAGTTTTTATAAGCACTGTTATTTCAGCCATCAAAAACTCACTTAAAAAATGTTAAAGGAAATTTCTAAAGGCTGTTAAAAACTTTCCACCCGGAAATCATTTTGAGTTTAAAGAAATACTAAAGTGCAAATTTTTTATATAGAAATTTCGTTAGCAATCTTAAAATTAATTTTCATAAGATTTTCAAAGTATCATAAAAAATACTTTGTATTCTAAACTTTAAACTTGAAATCTTTTTCATAATAAAAACTCAATAAAAATGGAAATTTAGGGATACCGTTATAACCTAACGCACGTACTATGGTACTTTCCCAATATTTTCCCTATTTGCATAAACATTTAGAAATTAATAAATAATTGTAGACGGTCGGATGCATGAAGGAATGCAGGACCTTTGGCCGCACTTGACCTGAAATATGGCAAATATGATGTAATCTACGTAGTGTAATATTTTGGCCACAGGCTGCAAGTCCATATACGAAAAAGTCAAGTTGTTAGGCTAGTTTCTGACTCACATAAGCATTAATTCAACTCGGTCGAATATCCCGTATTATTTCTGCCGTACAAAGAACCGGTGATGTAGGATACGTAAGCCTACATTACATCAAATACATTAAACCTTTGCCTAATTTGAGGGAAAAAAGTTGCGAAACAGGAAATTGAGTCCGCTAGCTAGCTGCCCAACTTAATGCCTTATGGCTAATTTATTCAGCTATCCATCTTGTCATTAAAGATTTTCAGACAATCTGACTCTATTGAAATAAATCCCTGTCCTGTCCCAGCTCGAGTATAGTGGGCAGAGAATTCAGGCACCCTGCCACTATATTAATGTATTTTAAATTCACGTGTGTGAACTATGCCATTTAAACATGATCAAAGTCATTGGCTATTGTGGTCAAGAATTATTTTTCCCAATAGTAAAGAGGAAACTAGCAGCATAGGTCATCATGATTGTAAACTTTTGACCTCTTTTAAAACTTTATACATTTATGAAAACACCAGACACCACGTAAGAAGTGGTAATATTTACAATCAATCACGTACGGCCTAATTCTCAAAAACCAAAATGTTGCATTACTGACCGCATCTGAATAAACAGGGTAAAAACATTTTGAGTTTTTCAGAGCGGAAGAACCTACTCTGAAATTGAAGAGCATATATAATATTGAATCTACAAATTAATTACTTAC
>JAQGAA010003804.1:0-10341 GCA_034696425.1 Isotoma viridis
ACAAGAGTGCTTCAATTTTTTGTTTTGCTCAGCCAGAGAGAGGTTTTTGGCAATCATGTCATCCCCTGGCAAGTTCACGGTTCGAGAAGTAAAATTTAAGTTCAACCGACCCAATCGGTTACAAGTAAAAAATCGTTTTCTTTCTGTTCCGTAATCTCACTTTAGGGACCAGAATAATCCCAAGAACTATGAAATAGTTTGTTCATAGGCAATAGTTTGAGTGTCTTAAATTGAACTTTTATAGTTTGTAACATCAAAACTTTGACAATCAAGTTATAATGTTTTTATACACTGCAGTACAATCTACTTCTTGTGACTGAGTACCTACAAACAAATGAATTGAATATGTAGTAACTACTTCAAAACTAGAACAAATTTTCAGTATAAATTTTTAATTAATTTAGTACGAGGGATAGATAGAAGGAGAATGAGCTACATTTGCGTGTAAGGATGAGTAATTACTGGAATTCGCTCATCAAAACAAACCGCATAAAAAATACCGAACTACATGCTTAACCATTTGTTGGAATGCTCATTACAACACGTTATGACTAATTTATAATGTTTCTTTTAACATTACATTTATAAAGTTTCCCATTATTGTTAATATCGTGTTTCACACACATTTCGTACTAAACATTTCAATCCGTCTCGTTGTATGTAGGATTTGATGATACGACTGGATATAAACACAACTTTCCACATAAATGCACACACATGTTACAACCTTTAACTTTTACTACTAATGTTAGAACCTTCGCTTGTATCGAGCAAGTATCACCTTCATTGTCTCTTTTATCTCTGATGGCAATATTGGCTCTGATTTGTTTGAATAAAATTTCAAACTATTTAGTTGTGATAATAAAACGATTAATTCGTGTCCTCCAGCCAACTCTAAAATCCTTGAAATATGGTATTGAGTCCCAATTGAAACAGAAAACTGAGGAAATGCATTATATAACTAAACTTTTGTAATATAATTCCGAGTTTAAAATAGTAAAGATATAAAATAAATGAGAGTAAAACGTGAGATGAGGACTGTAGTCGTTTGTAACTTGGAATGCCATGAAATGGAACAAACAAACCTCATTTCAATAAAGATACAATTGAAGAAATGCTAAAACTACGAGTTGAAAAATATAATGCATGTACATGAAATACATGTAGTAACTCTCATCAGGGCCACAGGCCAAGAGATCTGACCCACATGTGCACTCGTTGCCAACTAAACCAACCACCTCGACTAACTATTCATATCGCATTTAATATTAACCATGTACTTTATTATTATCCTTTTTTAAATCCATATAAATACTCACTGACTCACTCACCTATTTATGTCTATGCCTTATCTCGTCATTTAGTATTTAGCATAAACATTACTGATTTAGCTATAGTTGTATTCATGTAAAACATAATTTCATGGAAATATTATTGCTTCGTTATACAAAGGTAATCTATACAACATGTAAGCAGCCTTTATCTTCGAAAGGTTCACTGACAATAAACAAACCTACCTAATTTTGTTATTATTTTTACTATCCAACCTACCTACGATTACGGTGGTATTATACTTTAATATTTTGAGGTATATACTACTGGAGTGGGTTTGGGTTCGGTTCTTGTAATAAGATTATGAAATTCAACAATGGGTATATGCCGGTGATGAATCGAATTTTAGTGATGATGAGTCTTGTCGTCATAAAACTGTCAAACATTTAACACAATACTTTACACTTTAGGACGATATGATTACATGGGATGGGACTACTCCAGGACTCCTGTAATTTTGAGATGAGTCATCTTGAAAACTCTAGATATGACCCTATAATATGATGACTCATTTAAAATTTTAGTTTTTATTAATCCCAAATCTCTAGTCAAATACAATATTATAACCTTCAAAACCCTTTAAAATTCCAAAGTTCTAATAACAGTTGGTTGTTATGACTTATGAGTCATAGTTTGAGCTATTGAGACTGTGACTAAATATTAGGGTCCAGCAAAGGTCAGAATAGGAACAATTCTCATGGACATATATTTTAAAAATACTCATCATTCTTTTTAAACTACAGTAGTTTCGTTTAGATTTTTTTTAAATCTAAGTTTTATTTTCAATTTCCCATGCTTTTAAACGCTAAATAATTTTATTCGCCATTATGTCCCCTTACGAGAAATTCGTTGACCGAGGCGAGCACGAAGTAATTGAACAATTGGATAGTAAAACATAATCTAAATCATGAATCCACCTACACTACTTATAGGATGGTCATTATTGTAAAATGTAAAGACAATAAAGAGTGGACAAATTCTTTATAGTGAATCCTTAACAAATAAGTCAACATCCCTCACATCACGTTTTTTCAGCCTTGAGCTTCTCGTCTAATTAAATAATCATTAATTTTGCTAAGCTAAGCTCTTTTGTGCGAAATTCCCATACAAGAAGTCACACATAAAACTCCTACTTCACTACATAAAATAAAACTGTATAACTATCTACAAAATGAGCTATGTTTTCAATTTAATAAACCCCATGCATACACTTAGCTAACAATCGTAAAAGTCATGGTTGAAAAGCTTAGCGTAATCCAGAATACAAGTTAGAATTGAAATGTTTAATTTTTTCTTCTTTCTGTATATGTGATTTTAGACCGTGTAATATAATATTTATATTTCAATAATAGAATAATATTCCTCATTATTATTTACTTGAACAAAACAACACAAAAAAATTACATGCTGAAAAAATTCATGTAAACTAGCTCACTTTCTCCTTCACTCAATCCTCACAAAATCTAAAATGAAATCTATTGAAAAATTCCTCATACCTTAATTTTTAAACCTAAAATATTAAGCACGATTTTTAATTATGTTGTAAATACAGATCCTTATCAGTAGAACGGCACCAAAAATATCAAAAGTGATGCCAAAGTACCCCTTCCGTACAAAGTATTACAAATTCAATCCGCAAAGACTTAATGTGTTTTAGGAAGGATATAGATACACACGAACAAATTTTCAACAACTTCCTCTTTCAAAGTTATCAGCTCTGTAAAACTAATTATTACGTGACCTCATAATATTATTATTACATCTATGGGTTTCATCTTTCCAGGCCTTTTATCACATTTGAACCCTTGAGAAAACACAAAAGTAGAAATATGGGACCACTGGGAATACAGATTTTATTGTTTCTTACTACCGAGAACCCTGGAATGTTCCATTTAACCGTGTAATAAAACCACGACTTCACCACTAAATTAAAACTTTATGATGATCATGTTGTTTCGGAAACTTCTCATATCTTCAAACGATTCAAGTGGAATCTCTCCAGAAGCTAAACACTAAAGTATTTTATGAGGTGATGAAGGAGAGAGAATAGATTGGTATCCCTTCTATATCCCCTTCACGTTTATTCGATATTTATATCAAACTGAGTTTATTCTATAGCCAATTTAAACACTTTTATTACACACACTAACTCCTTTCTTTTCCTTGTTTCCCCTGATAAATTCCAGCAGAGCAATAATAACAGCTCCGAGGTAAACTCCTCGGTTATATCTCAAGTCGTTTGTTTTCGCTTTAACTAAAGATAAGTCAGAAGCAAAGATAAGGCTTTGAAATAGAAACGGAAGGTCTCAGTAAAAATAGTTTTTGATTATATCTCACACAAAAAAATCGTAGATAAACTGACCCCGGATTCGCACGGACAACACAACTGCTACTATTAGTAAGGTTTTACTTTCCTTAAGACCAACCATCTCATTCATCACTACAAGCACTTTACTTAATGTAGAGAATACCTTGGAAAGAATTGAAGGTTTTTCTCTGAACTCTTGGATAAGACTACGATTTCAGTACTAACTAATACAAACCAAACACAAGTATCAAGTTAACCTTGCCAATCAGAAATCTCATCAAAAATCTTCTCACTATTACATTCACAAGTATCACTTCCTAACTCTGAACTCCGATCTATAAAAAAAATAAATTATATATGGCTTGCGTTCCTGGTTGAAAATTTGAAGTCTTATACAACAAAAAACAACCTACTAACTTAGTAGCAAATTAGCACCAAAAGTAATACGAAGCTGAGGAAGCTGACACTTTGAAGTTTATAAAAAGTGAATCCCCTCTGTCTATTAAGGTCTGCCAGCCAGCCAAGTCTAGCTAATCACCTAGATATCCATTAGTACAACAGAAAATTCTGATTGAAAAGAATTCAATTGTAAGATGAATAAGTACAAAGGAAATTGGATACACTTTCATACTCCCCCATCTTCTTTCGAAATCGTTCTTTGAATCAAGCTCACTCACTTTGTACTGACTAGTAATTGCAACTGATGCTGAAATTGAATTTGCAATAACGGCGATGGAATCTTATAGAAGTTCAATTTCGACTTTATTTTGAAAACTTAATGCTCACTGGGTTAGACAGAAATTTGAATTGCTTAAAAATATTAACTTGACGGACCAAAGGGTACATAAAATACTTTCAAGCTTGGTCTGCTATAATGTTCTGTAATAAGTGTTCACGCCATGTGAATAAACCACCACTGCATAGTACACACACGCCAATATGTATATTTTAGAATAATATTTAATGAAACAATGCAACCAATCGTGGTAACATTATCCATATGTCTCACGTCTGGTCTGTTAATCTGCTTGGTGTTATTAGAACTGATTGTAAATAATGAAGGGTTTCTGTTTAAACCATATATTTTTACTTCTGTTGTTTGCGCTGATAGTTAGTTAGTACTCTTAAAGTAATAATACCTCAGATACCTAAGTATCTAATAGGTTTTAGATAAAGAGGTTGCTTGGCTTGGGCTTCGAATCAGGCAAGTAAAGCACCCATGCTCATACCCATGGCCATGTTATTATTATTATAGTAATGTAATTCTCCCCATGAATTTATTTATGTGCCCATTGCACCAGATAGGTACACATTAACCAGATAACACACAGAGAACACTTGTGTTCTGGCAAATAAATTCATAAGTACCACAAAAGTCAGTTTACTACATACGAGCTAGGCTCAGTCAGTTAAGAATTAAAAGCACCTTGCCTAAAGACCAAAATAATGTTTTTTGAAACTGGCTGAATTTCCCTTATGTGGTTCGCCAAATGACTAATTCATCTTGAAGACTGAATCTGAATCTTCTTCAAGTAAGTGGAAAATAAGTCACACTCTGATAACTCTTCTTCAGTCAGTAGCATAGTAGTAGAAGTATGATTTTAGATTAGGAGTTACAATAATAATAATCATAACAAAAAGCCCATTTTCCAACCCCTTGACAGAATATACTTAAAACTCGTAAAGGTATTGAGACATGACACACGAGGACTGAACTGACTGCCTGCGTAAATAAGCACCTTGATATTATTGCAGCTACTTATCAAACCAAGTATTGGCCTAGAGTAAAACGCACAATGATAACGATAATTATAAAAAACAAAAAGAGTATAGAGGTTAACTATTGTAATCTAATGTAATTCATCTTCTAAATCTCGGCCTATTCTGTTGGACCGGTACACATGTAAATTGTGTTTTCCTATGCATAGGAGAATAATACTACAGCTTAAATAAATGAGGAAACTGAACTTGTGTTATTAAACAAAAAAGGTATCCATTATAGCGTTATTTTTTATCTTAAGTACCATTCCTTTGCTCTGTAAATTTTATTTAATTTAACCCCAACTTAATCAATTCTGTAGCACGAAGTAGTAAAAAACCATTCTGAAGGGATTGAATTGAACAGAATCCAGAAGTAACCGTAACATCTTTTGGCTTTGGTGTATTTTATATTGGATTAGAATTGTTTTATTGCTTTCGATAGTTTTGGCTTTGCTTCCTGTCTTTATCGTTCTTTGTTAGTTTAGTTAGATACAATTTTTCTATAAAAGGTTCTTTTTTCTTCATTACACATGACAGTTACAATTCGTGAAAGCCAAAAAGGCCTTTTCAGCTTTGAGTTGGATTTGAAGTGCAGCTATATACCCCATTAAACATCAAAATAAATTTAAAGGGCATTATTTTACATGGTTTGAACAAAAGGGTAAACGTAAACAATATTATTTGAGCAAAAGAGATTGTTCAGATATTGTTCCTCTAGAAGTATAGAGAGTCATGTCTATAACGATTTAATGAATTCATGGGGGTGTAATTCATCGAAACTTAAAGGTGATAGCAAATGGAAGACATTTGTCGTTTTATATATTTCTAAAGTATCACAAATCACAATCGAAATCATCACAAAAAACACATCTGCTCTGGAAACTCTCGTCTGGCGAACATAATGCCTTGCAAGCTGAATATTTCTAAAAAGCTTTTTACCTCTTCTGTAATTCAACTTCTAAAAGAACAACAAAGGAAGTTAGCTGTAATCTATATCGATCTGAACAAGCTTGCAGACAATTAAGTAAACAGAACATGGAGTTTCTGAAAACAAAACAATGTCGTGGAATTCAAAACTCTAAATGTTTAACTCCCATGGTATATAGTAAACGAAACTAACAATAAGTATAAAAACAGCAAAGTATTAGAGTTCCCACAAACAACATTTATAATAACACATTTTCGATTAACATTTATGAAAGGCTTCAATTACTAGTATCAAAGCCGCAACATTATCTATTCACACAGAGACATGTACGAACGAAGGTATATGAAACGGCATCGTAAATACAATAGGTGAATCCCATGTGAAATAGATGACATAGATAACACCCATAATTTTACAATTATCCTATTAGGATAATGACAATGGATGATGCTGTGACACAGAACCAAATAGTATTCCATAAAAATACATCAAATGACGAAATCAATCGCATAAAAGGACCTTCAGACCTTCGCCTTGCTTCATTACTCATTTTTTTTCAACTTAATTTCTTGACTGATGATCTGATAACTAAGTATAGCTGATGAATATTATCTCATCATGAGTGGCTAATTTTAATAAATATATGTTGCATGCATGTCACATGTTCACTTGTCTTGTGTCTATACTTTTACATGTTATGCTGCTGTGATATTTATTAAGTTTAGTTTTCTCCTACTCATTTAATTTTAATATATAACAAAATCTTGTACCAAATCACGCAAAAAATTAAAACAAAGGAGCAGTAAAAACACGCATCCCACGTGCACAAACTTAATTGTATTGTACAAACTGAAGATGAAATTCGATTATGTATACCTGATAATAATACACATTATGCAACATTGCTTCTGCTTTCAAAAAGAACAAGCTGTGCTCATTTAAGACACATTATAATGATTGCCTGTTAACAGCTTTTCTTGCAGAACTCACAAAAATTATTACACCTCCATGCCAAGCAAACTCCGTTAAAACTCAACTGTGCTCCAACTCGTAGCCAAAATCATAATTAAAACATTAAAACACAGGCTTCTTCTACCCTTTCTCCACGAAAACGAACGATGAAAAGGTTTGATATTACTAGAATACGAATTTAATTAATTATAAAAGGTTCAATCCATAATGTGGAATGCTGAGTCCTCATCTTTTCCTAAGTTATACTATATCATCCTAGAGAGGAAAGTAATAATGTATATATCACATTAGTGTAAGGGAAGTCTGCTCTTCTTCTTTTCTTCATCAGAAGACAAAGAGCATGGACGGAAACCTTATTCATTTCATGGGCCGCCAGGGCCAGAATAATGTATTAACTTATTGCAATGTCAAGCAATAGAATGTTCCGAAGAGACTAGGTTGGAACTAGAAGTTATGTTATGTAATAATATACAACACAAAATACAATGAGTTTCGTGCCTTCTATGCTTCTATGACATTGTAAAACCACATTTCGAGACAGAATACAATAAAACTTCATTCCCTGACTATGGAATGGAAGAGAGAACATAAGGATCAAGTAAAATGAGCTCATTTCATCTAATGAATACTCCGAGAAACACCTGCCTCCACGAAATAACCACAAGACTAAATCTTTTTGGACGATAGACTCACTCTACGTCTGGTTTCCTTCCGAATTCTAATAGTTTTCACCGGAGTGTAACCAACCTTCCTTCGTAAACTGAAGTCTTGATTCGATCTAATACAGACGAAAATTCTATTTGAATGTTTATGTGTTACAAATGGTATTACAATAAAAAGTTCCATCTGCCTGCAGCTTAATATTTGTGATAAAGATACCATTTTCAAAAATCCAATTTTTTTTACTTCTTTCTCATAAGGGATTCTTCAAAAATTTCACCTGTCGTTGTAGTAGAAGTAGAAATGCCTTTGATCATTTTCCATTTCATGCAATATAGCTTTGATAGTTATGAATACTCGTATCTTACTTCAGGATATGCGCTATTATTTATGCTATTAATTTTTATTTCACCTTTTAATAAATTAGTACTATCTTTTAAGTAAAATTTCTACTCGAATGTGTTAGAATAGTATACTCACTAATATAACATTATAACAACAATAACAATAATAAGTGAGACGCACGAAATCATTTATTTTATTTATATAATTAGGAATTGGAGCATCGGATTTATACGGGTAATACAGATACAAAAGATTGATAAATACACACATATTCGTCCTGTAACCCTAACCCAATAACTCAACAAGGCCGCATTCACTAGAGTAATAGAAAACAATGAAAGCTCAACATCCGATCAGATATCCACAAATTTGTGTCTATTTCACACTTCGGTAGGCTAAGTACAATCAAAAACAAGAAAAAAATGGAGAAAATTACTTCTGTGCCACGCACCACTGAGAGTGTAAACGCAACACCCAACTTAATTGGCTAAACAAGCAAACAAATAGTTTTCTGCTAATAAGGTTTTCAGTAATGCTATGTTATACTGTACCACAGACAATCTTTTCGTTGTCTGTAGATTTAGCCAAACACACTGGTTATTAATTAAATTGCCCAATCAAATTCGTACGTTATCTATCACAGAGAACATTCAGTATGTTATGTTAGTAAATTTGCGTTTTTGAGGTTTTTTGTTCACCATTCAATATTATGTGTACTTAATCATTCCAAATCAAGCCACTTAATTCATAATAATAATAGTAAGTATGTAATGAAATGATGGTAATAGTCCCTCCACGCCATAACTAGTAAGTAAGTTGCCGGCTATCAGCTTATCTAATCAGCAATCTAACTCAAGCTTTTCCATTGCCACTTGAAGATTGAGATAGATTAACTACGTTGCAAAATCAAATAAAAAAAAATAATATAAAAAACTTATGATGAGGGCTAACTCTATTTTTTAGCTGATTAAGGCTTATACAATAAATGGAACGAGTAGCTGGCAGGTGACATGCTTCATGACATAATAAAAAGTGTCGTTTTTTCCTCAATAACGCGTGACATCATTTACAAAATCTTAGAAAACAAAATTAATCAATTTCCCACGTACATACCCACACACTATTATTATTGTTAGATGTATGAAACGACATCATGCAGGATCATCCGTATCAATTCCCATGCCGTCTTCAGTTTGATTTATTTTGATACATCATAAAACATAAAAAAATATGAATACTAACCTCGAATTCCATGTTCTTTACTGACCTACAAAATTGTTTTGTTTTAAATCTAAAACATTCCTTTTAGATTTAAAACTAACAAAAAATTGTTTTGCTATTGATTTTTATAAAAAAAGTAACACAACATCTCGACGAGAAGATCTACTAAGATAAGCAATACATTTTTACTATAATACTTCAAAACAATTCTAGATTTTTTTTTCGAGCAAGTAAAATGTTACACTTCACCCAGGTGAGTTAGAGCACCTGTACAGCTTGGCTTACTTTGAACACGTCAAGACCGAGCAGTATTTTTGCCCAAGACATTTCGAAACCCTTGGCACCCATATGTAACCGTATACAAACGAATTCTAATCTCATTCGGAAGCTTTATTTATATTACCTGCCAAGAGAATAAGGTTTTAAAAATCATATATCAGTGCCATATAGTAAATAAAGGCAACAAAGTTGTGTCAGCTTGCTTGATATCTTTGTTGGTTTCATTTATACTCTAAAATGTAGATAGTACAAACATACAAAAAAAACTCAAGCAAATGTCCGACTTGCAATGATAAAATTACTACAATAATAGTATTTTGTCTTTTCTATCAAAATAAATACTTTGAGTTGTAACGAGGAAGTTGAAATAGAATTGCACATCTGAGCCTTTTTATTCCCAACCCTTATTATACTTCAAGCACAATTTATTCTCTTATACGAATTTTTGCAAAGAAACTAAAGTTCAGTCCCGTATCAAACTTGGCCAATTGAGCATTAGTTCATATGTGCTTCATTCGTGGAAAGTACTCGTAGT
>JAQGAA010003805.1:0-10336 GCA_034696425.1 Isotoma viridis
AAGTAAAAACGCTTACCTATACCCACTGGCATGACTTTATGAGATTGAATAGAATGAAATATCACGAAATACATTTTACTTGCACAACTACCACCAATAACACTATACGACTACTACTACTTGAGTCGTTGAATTGAATCCACGAATAACTATTACAATAGAATACAAAACACAACCCGAACCTTTCCTTTTATTCCAATTCAAGTTATCATCTAGTGGAGGAATAATATATTCTACGACCACATTGTTCCCCTCTTGTAGGAAATTCTATGCATATGGTCAAAGTCAATGAAGTACAATTCACCTGAATTTTTAAAATTTCATGTTTCCTTGAAACTACCGACCTATATATTTCGTAACCTTTGTTATTTTTAGGTGTATAGAATATATTGTATTTATAAGAATAATACTTGTAGTAGTGGTAGCAGCAAAACCGCTTAGTCCTCCTTAGGGAGTACATTAAAAGCACGTAGGATATTGTAAAGGTACACATGAACACGATTGTTATTTGAACGGCATGGTTTTTTAAATTATAGAGTAGACTTGCCAATTTTCAGAATAGTTGATGTACATTTTAACCAACGTTTTTACAATGCATTCAAGCTTAATTAAATTTCAAAGCCAGAGCTTAACGGGACATTTAATAGTTCATAGGTCTTTTACAAGACTGACGGTGATTGGTGACAGAGATGTATTTACTTTCTGGAATTGCCTTCTGTAAAATTTACTTGGGTTGTTCAAAACCTTTGAACTTCTTATAAAAGCGAATGAATCCAGTATATAAGTTAAAACGCTATGGGTATAAAGTTGATTCGATAAAGGGGGCTGAAATACCTATATACAAATAAAGCCCAGTGTGAGCGAGTAATAAAACCAATAATCTAATTTCATGCTTTGGACCGACTCAGAAACTAAACTAATTGTCGTAAATTAATGGCCGCCTCTATACTTTATTACCACAGAGTAATTCAAAAAATGTGTTTTTTTCTACCCTTTCAGGTTCTCTAGATGTAAAAGATGAGTTCACCAACAGAAATTCGTGGAGATTCTACAGAAAATCTACTTCAACCGGAAACGGCAGCTTCAAACGCAGGCTATTTGAGTGATGTGGAAGGAAACAGAAATAGAATCCCTTTAGCAAAATGTAACCAACAAGCTGTTATTTCCACTCCAGCAGCTTCAATTTCAATAGAAGAACCACATTTAACAATATCAACAGATGAAGACACAGAACATATCGCAGTTTCAATTAATCCTGCAAACTCAAATGTTAATGATTCTCTACGAAGTATTGCTGACTTAGAGTCAATTGATAGAGGTGGAAATCCTCATCCCCTTGTCCCTTATGTAGCTACGCAAAGTGTTCCTTCAAGCGATGGCCTTACCTGTCGTCACAAGTAAGATGTTTTTGGTTTTAATTTGCTTAACCCACAACGACGCTGCACAAAATATAAATAAATGTCATAATATTATAGGCAAAATTAATAGTAGTGGGTGTGCCAGTGCCTTTGCACTTTTTAATGTGCCGTTGCTGCATATGTTTAGAAGTAGCTAGGCAGCAGCAGCAACACCAGTATTAGTTATAAAAAATGCATTTACACTGAGAATGAATATTTCACCCAAAATAGACCTCACATTATTGAAAACGGAAAGTTTCTTCTACTTCAATGTAAATGTAAATGGTTCTTTTCTCTAGAGAAAAGTAGGATTTCTGGATAATCCACTTTTCATCTTTATTCTAAATTTGTCCAACCCACTGGTTCATGAATGACATGCCTTGATTTGCATGAAAATAGGTTGGAGCTTTTAGTCATTCTGATGTAAATCTGAAGAATTTCCTATTATCATGTACCCGATTTTACACCTTAAGCTAGATCAAACCATACAAAGGAATAAAGCCTGAAATAGATTGTAAAGTATTGAGTTTGAGTTGGATAGAGGTAGATGAAAGATTTATGTTTTGTTCCATCACATCACATCAATCTAAATACCTGGAACGCTTCCTCTTTTCTATTTTATTCACCCACGCGTACAAACTCTCAGGGCATAATCCAATAAGTGAACCTTTGCTGCGTTAAATCTATAGACAGAAAAGGAAAAAGCGTAATAGTGGTGGTGTTCGGTTTGAATTATGAATCACGTTTCACAAAAGTACCAAGCTACTAAACTTACCCAAACCAATTACAAGGTAATCTCAAGTGGTTTCTAACGTCTGGTTTTGTACATCAGAATAGAGAGATCATCAGGGTTTGTGGAGGCGTTTTTATGCAACTTTGGCTAAAATAAAATCTCTTTGATCAAGCATGAAATATATTCCTAGGGGTTTGTAATTGAATCTGAAGAGGTATTCGAGTAGTCTCTTAGTATTTACTTATTAAATCTTTACAGTTTCCAATTTCCTGAATAAATAAAAAGATTGTTTGAAATTTATTGAGAGAAGTTTTTGAACATAAAAAATATTACCAGGAAGGAAATAAAGAAAACAACATTTTATTTTTGATTAAGCTTTATTGAGTAAATATCAAAAACAAACTTGTAAATGATTTGTGACAAGTTTTTTGTTTTTCTGTCAAAGTCATACGAATCATTTTGAAACAATTCATCAAATATTTTATGTGTTTTTTTCAAATTATGTTAGCAATATGAAAAACGAATTTCACAACGGGAGTTCTTTGAAGAAATTTACACTTTTATGGAATATAAAGCACCTTCATGCATCTCCAAAAGGATAAAAACTCTTTTAGTTTTAGATTTGCTATTTTCATTGCATAATATAAAAGTCGATTTCCCATGCAGAACCAGAGGCAGGAAATATTTCATCATACATAACCTAAAAACCTGACATATTAAATTCCAGGAAAAAAATCTTAATTAGAAAACTTCCTAAAAATATTTGTATCCCAACCAGATTCTTGGTTCCACACGGACCACGATGCATTCCAGGCCACTGTTCCCGCTGCGAACAGGGCCATACAGTGGTGTCGCTGTCTAGAAACGCTTCAAGAGAAAGCGTTCATTCAGCTCAAATGCCGGAAAATGTGTCAGGCTCAGCATCCGCAGGGATGTCATTTAATCAATCAACTTCAATTAGCTCACAAAAAGACCCAACGATCCGTAGACAACATTCACAACCTGAAAGTTCGTGTCTTTACTGTCACGCCCATAGGTAAGAAGATAAGGGTTTAAAATTTTATAATATTTTAGACTAGGGCGTGGTTACTCTGCTTTTTATGTCGACCATGATTCTATTCTATATACCTTTTTGTAACCAGTGTTACCTGAAGCTGGGATCTATTACAAATAATAATATTACTTACTTACCTTCAACCTCTCTCTCTTTTTCTGTGTCTTACCAATTTCAATGAAACCTTACCTGTTTACCAAATAGCAAAAAGTACAGTACTACCAAAAAGCTATGCGTGTTCGCTTACATATTATTATTACTTTTCCTTTGCATGAAAAAAATATTCAAATGTGATACTAAATATTTCATGACTAGTCAACTACACTTCCGAACTTGCCTTATGTTTGCAACAACGTAATATCTCTTTGGTCCACTGGGAACAAACCGTTATACTATGTCAAAGTCTATTCAAAGCAATCCATTACATTTATCAGTATGAATAATGGAAAATCTTGAATAGAGAAGAAGCTGAAAGCTGAACTTGGACAGTCTTTTTCCGCATTAACATTATTGTGCCTATTTTTTATGTCCGAGATGTAACATTATGTTCCAGTTTTTATTAAAATGAGAATTGAAGTTAATTGAAATTTCCTATGTAGTTCATGTTACCAGACGTAATGTCAAACTCTGACCTGTACATGGACTTTTTGTGAAATATCCTTGTACCCTAATTATGCATTTTATGATTTTTGTCTAGCCACAATATGTATTTCATGTTGCTTGTATTACTTTGCTTATATTTTATTTAACCTATTGAACAAGTTAGAATAAAAATTAATCTTAAAAAATTATGTCAAGGCTCATATCTAATCTTCTTTTGTAAATATTATTACTTTTGCATGTGGATTACCAGCTTAAGCTTAATTTTGTCCTATTCACTTTAAACCAAACTGTATATACACATAACCCCAACTAACTCAGTATTGGGACACTGAACGTCTTGTTGTAATTGATTGCGTTTCTTAAATTCCTTGAACAGTTCAACTTCTCTTAGGCATCTCCGAGATCCAGCGGATGGGATCGCTGGCATTGCTGCAGACTCTTTGCGTTTTAACGGTGCTATACGACAATTTAAACAGGTAAGACGTACCTATTCAATTCAATAAAATAAGCATAATATCTCTAACACATAACTGTTTTACAAAGTGTTTCAAAAATTTAAGAAAATGTTTTCGCTTAGGGCAAAGTTACCTAATTTTTAGATGTCGTTAAAAAACATTTACAAAAAATACTAACAATTGACAGCGTGTAATTAAACCTCAATTTACATATTTAACTTGAACAAAGTATTTAAAAGTAATTATTAAATTTTAGCAGAAATTCTGCTTTTCGTATTCAGATTTGATGTACCTGTTTGTACTGCTTGAATAATTTAGACCTTCGTTGAAGCTCTGGTTGGTTATGGTTGTGACTAGTGACATGAAATACTAAATGGGTAGGCCTTTGTAAATATTTTGCTCCCGTAATTAATTTAATACCATCCATCGTCCTGAAAATTTAAACTGTGTTTGTTCAGGTTAGTCTTATCCAATTTGCGATCTTGTATTATATCCACTGTATAAATTTGTACAATTTATATGTATACCAAATACCTTTTGAAAAAGGGCTGTTCCAATTTGCTGTATATGTCTGGTTTGAAATTGTAAATTGATGCAAGGCACTCATGATATGAAATGTTTTGCATTTTGATTTGATTGTATCAGTATAACTAAGGTATCAAGGAATGCCTGTTCGATTTCCAGGAATGAGCAGCTCAAAGCAACAGCATAGCTTTTACTGTAATATTTAAAGCACACAATATAGGCAGAAGCTATTTAAATATTCCAATTCCAATGTGGTTCTCTTTCTCTAATTACAAAGAGGGATTAAATTTTAATTTAATTAATATCTAGAAATTAAAGTGTTCATGTTTTATGTTTAATTAGATAAGTTAATCAAGGAAAACAGACAGCTTAGGGGGTTTTTCTCATTACAAATGGATTTAATTTATATGTTATGTGAGTAGGATTATTTTTTTGTTGTTTCTGTAAATCAACAAGAATTTTCAAAATACTCAGCAAACCTAAGTTAGCAATTTCATAGTTTTATCTATTTTTCTGGTATCTGTTTTTCCGCAAAGTTTCAATCATTTAAATAAACAAAGTCATTAATCTTGTTTTCCTTTTCCTAGTACAGATTTTAAATTATTAATTTAATTAGCTCAAATTCCAGGAACTATTTACAGTTCCAATAAAAACTTCATTTTCAGTGGAAGTCGATTGAATTTTTCTCCATTTTCTTTCTACAGGAATTCCTTTAAATAATAAATTGTCCCAAAATTAGTCAACTGTTCATATAATAACGAGCTGAAACTCTTCTATTATACCTGAATGAGGTACTTCAATGTACTTCATGTTGATACTTCATACACGCAAAAGCTCAATATATTTTTTATCTAGTGAATTCAAACTCAAACCCAATATGAAACTAATACTGTCGAAAATAATAATAATGAGTGTTATTATAATATTATTATTATATGTGTAATGATGAAACTATATTAAACTATCCTTATACTATACAAAATTACATACATATAGAATATATTCAAAATGTCCAATCTATACTATCCGTGGTTGGGGTTAATCAAATTCGAAGCTGTCCAAAAAGCCTGACAATGAGTCCTTTTACTTGTTGTTGCATGACAGTAATGCCATGAATTTATAGATTATTATATATACTACTCTACCTTCTTCGGTGTGTGTGTATTTCACCATCTTGGCATGACACCAATTTTATTCTGTCCCCATAGCATACTTTGCTTTTGAATCCCTTAACACTGGCTCAAAATCGTCGTACACGTTTTCGACGGGCCTACACAACGGAGGCCGCTGGAGAGCCTGATACTTCCAGAGTTCATAATTTCACCTCGCAAGTCGCCAAAACGGTTCGAATCTCTTACAAAATATAATATTAAGTAAAAAACAAACCAAACTCACTTTTAAATATCATTTTTATCACTCAAATTCTATTAGAAAAAAGCATAATTTATTTACATTATTATTGCACTTTTGCATTATATTATATTATAACCGCACAACCCTCATACAAGCTGAGAATGTGTGCGTTCTTTTGTAGAATGATTTTTTAAAGGACACTCACAAAACACCATGTCCGCTGCTGTATATTATATAATAGATATTTTAAAATAATTTTGCAAAATGCACTTAATATTGCTCCTATATAGCGGCTTTCACTAAATGTCTTTCACTTTTTTGAGATTTTTTACCTGAAATAAACCAGAGTATTGTATAACGCAGTGTAGTATTTAGTGTTCAGTGTTGTGTAAAGAAAATTGAATTACTGAGTGAAAGTTACAAATTTCAATGGAAAGTTTACAACGCAACGATTAGGGATTCTAGACAAGTACAAGCATATCCTTGAACATAAGTGGAAACAGTTTGAAAAGTTTGTAGTGTGAATTGTGAGTTTAAAAAAAGTTTCAACAAGTTTGAAAAAAACGATTGAACGAAGTTTAACAAGGAAAAAGTTTTGAACTATTTTTAAAACCGTAGTCAATATTACGTTCAACTTAGAAAAAAACAGGTTGCAATAAAAGTTTTAGTACACTTTTCAAGCTTCATGGTGTCTGTTACTTTTGTACAAAAAAAATGAAAAATTAGCCATATTCAACTCCTACGCAAAAGCTTTCTCAGAAAGTTGTATTAAAATTGTATGAAAAAAAAGTTACCTGACAAAATTTACTTAGAAATCTTTATAAATAATTTGAAAGAATAAGAACATTGAGTCCCCTTCAAATATTTAAAAGAGAAATCTCATAAAAATTAATTAAAACTCACCACTTGAAAGTCCTTCAGACTATCTGAGTCCACTCATACCATATCTCTATCCAGTTTCAATTAGGTTTGCTTAACAATTCCAAAATAACTAAAGGTTGAATTAGGGTCAAACCGAAAACTCCGTTGTTACATGTACTATAGTAGTAAATTTATAACAAGGCTTTTCTATAGGTTTTAAGAAAGTGTATGATATTTATTATTCCGTCTATGAAACTCAAAAGTGACTAATAGTAGTATAAGAATGGAACAGAATGAAAAACGGTTATTGCGCCTGGCTCTAATTAATTTATCACTTGATCGATTACCTTTACCTCACCTTTTTTAGTTGGAACTAGAAGAACCGTGTGCTTGTCTTATTTCTCATTAGATTTTTCTGTGTAGATAGAACTCTAAATAATGGTGAAGAAACATAGGTACAGGTTAAAGTAGAACTTCAAACCTCTAAAATAAACAATCGCATTAGTAAAAACAAGTTAATAGGATAGATAACACGATACATTTATCTTATCTTGTCAAAAATTGGAGAGAAACCTGAAATGCATAGTTAAGTGCTGCTTTACGTTGAAGCTTTTTCCACAATTTGGAAAGGTGCATGCATAGGGGCGTTCTCCTGTGTGTGTCCTCTCATGACGTGCTAAATCCCTTCGGAGATAAAAGCCCCTTCCACAATATTGGCATTTTAAGTGCTTGATACCTTCGTGAAGTAAAAGGTGAGCATTGAGATGAGGTTTGCGTCTAAATGCATAACCACATACATGACAAGTATATCTCCGAATATTCGCGTGCATTTCTTTGTGCGCTTTGAGTGTCCAAGGTCCTTTTACAACCTTACCGCACTCATCGCACATCATTGGAGTATTTGCTAAGATCTTTGCTCTCATTGCACTTGCTTCTGAAGGTTTGTACTTCTTCCTCGGGCCTTTACTTTTAGGCTCTGAAATTTTATTTTAAAGCACCATTGACCATTACTAATAATTAAATTATGTTCATTCCTAGAATATTTTTTTTATAAATTTGACTGTATAAAAAGTACCTTTTTTATCTTCACCCTCAACAATATACTCTCCATCCTTGTCCGATGTACTTCTTTCGGATCTTGATCGCCTTTTCCTCTGCTGAGATCTCTTTTCTGTAAATGTTTTAATTTTGCTTACTTCCAACTTAAAGGAAAATACTAGGAAAAAATTATCTCAAAAAATTTTACTCACTTCCATGAGGTTCATAATCTTCATCATCAGACTCCATAAATCCGTCATATGACACGTTTTTCGTAGCCGATCGTCTCGGACGGGTTCCTTCTGTTATCATTGCATTATTACTACTAGAATCATCATCATTCATATTACCATCATCATCATCAACTTCAGGGATATATCCATCGTCAAAAGCTACAAACAAACCAATTACCAACTTTATAAAGGCTGCAATAAAATCAAGTTGACAATATTACTATTTCTTATCCAATATCTTACGATCTTCATTAAAAAAATCTTCTTGCTCTTGTTTTACATCAATCAGTCCAAAAGGATTTACGCTTATCCCACTACTAAGATTCTTTGGCCCTTTGCTATCAATCCACGTTCCTAAAACACCCTTAAAAACAGTCTTTTGACTAGACTTGTTAGAAGAAGAGATCTTCGAACCCGATCCAAGAGGACGACCCCTTCCTCGTCGAACACCTTCTGGAGGCCCACTACTAACTCCACCCACACTTTCAGATACCCGTCGACTACTAAGTATATCTTTTATTGGAATTTTTGACAACAAAGATAAGGACTTTGATAACTCTTCTACTTGATCCAGATCTTGATGAATAGTCTTAAAAATTGCTGACTTTTTGTCAATCAGTTCGACTTCTAAAAAAAGCAAAAGAAATAAAAAAACAATATTCAAAAGTTTGACAAACGTTGTAATATAAATTATGTATATACGTGTAATATTTACGAAGTCAAAGTTTCTATACCAAATCTTGATGAAATCCACTCAGTAATAATATTCAACTCAGCAAGAATAAGTTTAATTTCTTTGCTCAGCCCATCACATCTGAATTTCAGTACTTTCTCTAACGCTGAGACTCGTTCTTCTAAAGGATCACCTTGACCTAATGATGACACTTGACCTTGGGCTTGACTCGATGTTGATGGAATTGGTTCTGATTGGCATTGTTCATCCTGCTGCTGTAAAACTTCCATATTTTTCTAGTTTATTATCAGTCTAACCTTTTTCTTCAAGATTGGTAATGTTTTTTATCCAATTTTTTCAGTCTCTTGGTTAAAAAATCCACTCTGTCTCTGTCTGTCTCTAGCTTTTTCAATTCGCTTTCACTTTCCCTTTTCAGTACACACCAGTATGAATCCCAAAGCCCTGAACAAGGATTGTCTGATCTCGTCTTTTCACTTTTTGCGTGTTTTGATTGAGGTCTTGAAAAGCGTCAAAGCTTACAATGAGCTAAGTTAAGCGTGACCTATGACACGAGAGGTCGATATCAATGGGAAAAAAGAGATATAAATCTATAAATCACTTTTACTTTCTTTTCAATATAATATTGACTAAGGTATATATAAGAAAAGGTAAGAGATTATAAGTGCTTTGTAAATTCCCTCAGTAAACAAAGACACTTAGATCTGACAAAAGTATGGGGCGTTGGTACATCACAAGTTATTACTAAAAATTCTACCTTTCAATGACCCTTTCTAAGCTCATGTATTTTCATGAGTTCTCATCTTTTTTAGATTTCAGGGCTTCATTGCTTGCTGCTGCTATGAATGAATTGTGTACGATTATACCCTTGACCTTAAAGTTACGGATTATTTTTAGGCTGAAATGAAATCTGGACTTTGAAACTCATGTTGATGGTTGTAACATAAAAGATTTATGCAATCGAAATCTAATGACAGAAGATGATCAAATAGAAAAGGAATTTCTCAAATTGTGGGTGTGGTTTTTTAAAATGGGGTTTTTATATTTTAAAAGTTGTGGAAATTAGAATAAATATAGGGATGAGATGATGAGAATGCTGAAGCTGAATTATTTGGACTAGGTTTGGATAGAAAGCTAGAGTGAAAGTTTAAAGGTTGTTTTTTTAAGAATTTATTACAATGATATGGGTTACTTCTTTCAAATACATGATGATTTAATGATATTTGATAATAGACTTTTTTAAATTGGAATTCTAATTTGCTGGTGAAAGGTAATTATTTATCATTATGTTTTTGTTAGTTTGTTCTACCGAAAGCCGAACCAAATAATAGAATTTCATTGTTAAATTCAAAACGACTAGAAATTATTCAGTTCCAAAAATGTTGATAATTAT
>JAQGAA010003806.1:0-10336 GCA_034696425.1 Isotoma viridis
AAATTTTGCACGTTAATACAAAGTCTTGGTTTTCAAATGGTGACATTATATAAATAAAATATAATTAACTTGATGGTAATGGTAAGAAAGGCGATATCGAAGCGGCTGAGCCACGAATACGCATCACTGGCTACTTATGACTATGACGCAGTTTGTCTGTCATGATATATTTGTTACGTTTGATCATTTGAGTCTTGACTCTTGACTTGACCGTGCAGACCGTGCTTATAACAATTATGGTTTGATGGAAGGCTAGTTTGTAGGTAAATAACTGAACTTGAAGACATTCATCCTTGTTGGAATTGGAAGCTATTTTGTATTTAATATGTGTATTGTGTATAACAAATATTTTTTAAATTTCGAAAGTTCAACTTGCTTCATGCATCGAAAAAAGTCCCTTAATCCTTCTAAATGGATTTTAAGGGGTGCGATCGATGCTAAATTAAAATTTTCGTTCGGAACCATTGGCCTAAATCATTGTATTATTTAAGGCTTCACTGATAGCAACGAAACATACTGCGTTGGACTCATCTATTTTAGGTGTTTTAAATAATAACTCAACATCATGTGATGATAGAATAATTTATGATTTGTTTATCAGATTAAGAAGTTGAAATCCCGAAGTGACGGATATTAGTTGCGAAGAGGGCGACAGGATTCAACGCACGCCCGAAATGTCGGACACGCGACGTCGAGTCAAGCTGTACGCCCTAAACGCGGATAGACAATGGGATGATCGGGGAACTGGTCATGTTTCCTCCTCTTACGTTGACCGTCTCAAGGGAATGTCCTTACTAGTCAGAGCTGAATCTGATGGTACGCCAAGTACGATCATTTTGACTTTCTCTTTTACTATTATTAAATAATTTAATCCAATTTCATCACTGAGGAGTTTTCTTCTAACCTATATTATAACCATTTATTATTTAGGCTCACTTCTTCTGGAATCCAAAATCCAACCGGATACAGCTTACCAAAAGCAGCAGGTAATAATTAATAATTATTGGACATAGTCATTAAAATGAACGAGAGTATCTTTGATAATGAATAATATTTTAATTTATGTTTAAAATTGCAGGACACCTTAATTGTATGGTCGGAGGGAGATAATTTTGATTTGGCTTTAAGTTTTCAAGAAAAGGCTGGTTGTGATGAAATATGGGAAAAAATTTGTCAAGTTCAAGGAAAAGATCCATCTGTAGATATAACTCAGGTTTGTGCATAATAAAAATTACGCCAATAAAAAGTAAGCAGAAAGTCGATGAGGACAATCGCGAAACAACAATAAGGGATTGGGGGTCTGAAATGAAGCTTTTTTGGCTCGCGCAGCGGGTCAAATTGTCACTAGGCGCCTTTCATGTTCGTCCGCCCACCCACCCCACTATACTAAATAGATAATTCAAAAAGTAGAATATTCGCAAGTGTAGAATTAGATCGGGAAGTCTACTTTGCTCAGTTCATTTGGGTAGTTGTGGGCATTTCATTTACCTCTCTAATTGTTACAGACATGCAAAGTAAGATGAAACTGTCGTTACTGAGCCTGTTAGAATAATTTAAAACGTTTAGCTTAGAAAACACGAGGCACCCTTTTTCCTCGTCTAATTGACAGTTTGACTTAGTTAGTTAGTTAGTTGACAGTATATCAGCATTAAATTAAGCAATATCCAAGACGTTTAATTATGTTATCTCACCGTACAACGATTCAAAAGCGCCCTTAATATGCGAAATGTCGATAGTATATCGGTAATGTTGACACATGGTTGAACAGAATAAAATGAGGTATTGCAAATGCAATAGAATGAAGAACCCCTTCCCTTTATTCCTCAATGAAAACCTTGCGATGAAAATAACAAAACTGCCTGTACTCGTGCTTTAGTTTCATATAATCTATTTAAATTATATAGGATGTTGTAGAAGAGTCGGAAGATGAACGTTTTGAAGACGTATCCGACCCAGCACCGCCGATTGAGCTACCACCTCCTGAAATAGCAAGGCTTGAAGAACTACACGATCTTGTAATCAGTTGCTTAGCCGTGCCTTTGAGGAGAGAAAAGCTGTCTCTGGCATTAGAACAAGAAGGATACCTAAAGAAAGTTCTAGAAGCATTTCGGGCAGCAGAGCAGAGTAATGACATGGTTGCCCTTCAGCATCTGTATCATATTTTTAGGAACATTTTTTTACTTAACAAAAACGCCATTTTCGAAATCCTGTTTGCAGGTAATGGAGCCACTGTATAAGAATAAGGTTACCATTTTGATTTTGATAACTTTTGAGTTTAATTTTGATTTGTTTTCTATTTAGATGACCTCATATTCGACGTAGTAGGTTGCCTTGAATATGAACCTACTCACCAGTGTCCAAAAAAGCACAGAGAGTATCTTAGAAAAATAGCCAACTTTCGACAAGTTATCTCAATCGGAAATGCAGAGCTTGTATCGAAAATTCATCAAACTTACCGAGTGCAATATATTCACGATGCAGTACTACCCGCTCCCAATGCATTTGAAGAAAATATGTTGTCTACTCTCTCCTCATTTATTTTCTTTAACAAAGTAGAAATAGTTACCTTAATTCAGGTATAGTGCTTTGATCATTATAATTATCATTGTTGTAGTTCTTGACCTTTATTAAAACACGAAAGTAATTCATTAATTGTTGAAACTATAGGAAGATGAAAAGGTATTAAAAGACCTGTTCACAGGACTCACAGATGAAGCTACACCAGACGACAGAAGAAGAGATCTCATACTGTTTTTGAAAGAGCTGTGTGCCTTTGCCCAAAATTTGCAACCGCAAGCTAGAGAATCCTTTTACAAGGTAAGTCAAGTGTTCTGCTTTCTGTTCTGACAGTTCTGATAGCAAAGTCATTTGTTATTTCCGATGATGACCAACACGCGCTGTTGTGAAGGGGGACTGCTTGCTGACGAGAAACAAATTGCAACTTTTGGTTCGGGTTTCTTGAGGGAATGGGTGTTTGTACATATGTTTCTATTAGAATTACAATTGCGTTTTGTGTGCTTGGCAGCAGCAGGAGTTGCCTCTAATGTGCAAAGATTATGAGAGCTGAGGATCTTTATTGTTTTTATGTGGAAAAAATTACGAGTGTAAATAAGAGGTTTAAAATTTAAAATATCATATGTTTTGTTTTTAGACTTTGACAAATCAAGGTGTTCTTCCGGCTTTAGAGTTAGCCTTACCACTGCACAATGCACCTGCTAAAGCGGCATGTATTGATGTCCTCAATGCTGTGGTCGAATTTTCTCCTACAATTGTTCGTGAGTATTGTCTACATCAGGCGGCAGATGCTGACGATGTAAGTTGTTCAATTTGTCATAAATTCTTTGCGGATCTTGTTTGAAAAATAATTAACAATTAATAATTGAAATTTCTTTTTGTATTTCTAGGATCAGCTTCTACTTAATGTTATAATTGAAGAATTAATAAGTGACAAGGATCCAGAATTAGGAGGTGCCGTTCAGCTTAGTGGAGTCTTGAGGCTGCTTATTGATCCGGAAAACATGCTTGCCGCTCTCAATAAGTCGGAAAAAGCAGATTTTCTCAACTTATTTTACAAGCAATCCATGAATTTACTTATTGGTAAGTTGTTTTATGAATTTAATTATTCTTAGGGAGAATGTATTACTTCCGAGGATGACAATCACGCGCTGTGGCTAAAGGGGAACTGCTGATTTTATGATAAACACAGTGCAACTTGTAGAATGGGATTTGAAGGGACTAGAATAATAAAGGGAAACAGTTTTATTTAGGTTGCACTGTTGTCGCTCTTAAACAGTAGGTGTTGCCTCTAATGGGCTATGATTATGAGAGCTGAGGATCTTTATTTTTTTAAGTACGTACAGGAAAAGAAACAATGACACAGTTAAATGTAATATGATTTTAAATGTGAAATGTTTCAGAACCTCTAATGGCCAATACTTCAGGGGAAAGGCCCGAAAAAGAAGATATTCAAACTGCCCAGCTCCTTTGGCTGCTTTTGGAGCTACTAAGTTTTTGTGTAGAACACCACAGCTATCACATAAAAAGTTACATCATCAATAAAGATTTAGTGCGAAAAGTGTTAGTTTTAATGCATTCAAAGCACACATTCTTAGTTCTTGGAGCTCTTCGACTTCTCAGAAAAGTTCTGTCTCTCAAAGATGATCTTTACAACCGATATATCGTCAAAGGGAATTTATTCAAACCAGTTATAGATGCATTAATTCGAAACAAGGGTCGCTATAATCTTCTTGATTCCGCCATCATTGAATTGTTCGAGTTTATCAGAACGGTGAGACAGACTTAAGTGTAAACTAAATCTTGCGTAGCGTTAGTTCAGCATACTAAGTACACGATTTTGTTTTTTTTTTGGTTTTTAGGAGGATGTCAAAATGCTAGTAGCACACGTTATGGAAAATTTCAGCCACTTGACAGATCAAATCAATTACGTTCAAACATTTAGAGCGTTGAGAGTTCGCTATGAACAAAACCAAGATAGAGTTAAGGAAAGGGTGGGGGTTGACAGCGTGCCAGCATTGCTGCGGAATAACCGTTACAGAAGAGACCCCAGGCAATTAGACGAAGAAGAAGAAATGTGGTTTAACGACGATGATGATATTGAAGATGGAGATGGTGTGGTTCCTGCAAGTAATTCTCCTGATATTCTGGGACGTAACAAAGCAGACGCAGACTCGCAATTAGAATCTATAGGTGTGTATTTATTATATTAATAAATTCATATTAGCTTTTATTTTACAAGATTAATCATCAATTTGTGGGTGTAGGTAAACTTCTCGATAAAAAGACAGATTCAATGTCGTCTGGCCGATCTATAGGAAATTCATTGAGCCCTCGATCTTCTCCTGTCACAGTATCAGCAGCTAATAATAATACAGCGTCTACTGCTGCACCCAACTCACTAATCAGTTCTCCGACATCCACCTCCTCCGATAAGCCTTGCTCTGCGAAAAAGGTAATTATGTCATTCAAAATTTTAAAATTATATCATTCAGAAATACAGCCGTATTCATCAAGCTTAACGGTCTTCGCTCTGTAATTGAAAACGGTACTGCTTGGTGAATTTTAAATAAGACAAACAAGTTTAAGATTATTACCGTTTTCCTTCGGATTAATTCGTATTCGCAGACTGTTTACTGTGCTATATTTTATTTTATAGTCTGTTTTTCAACAAATCTTTGCAACCCTGCAGGAGTCTGTCACGCAGGTTGGTTCTGTCTCCTGTCGCTTTATTCAACTTCTTAAAAAAATTTATATGAATGAAATTTTCGGTTGTTTCAGATCGGTCTCGTAGACTATGAAGGAGATTCAGACGAAGAAGAGTCAGAGGAGAACGAGGATCCCATCACAGCTGACGATCTTGAGAAATCAGAACCTGTTGCAAAACGTCCGAGGCTAACATAGTTCCCATTAAATCCTTTAGCACAGAAATTATGAGACTAGCGGTGATGTCTCTAATCTTATCGTATTTTTCACATCGTGTGTGATTTGAACCATTGTAAAAAGAGGAGCTTCTGTTTGTTAAGTTGCTTTGGTTAAAAAGATGTATGATGTTCCTTTAAATTTTTAGCCTCGTTGAGAACGTACAAATAAGGTCTTTCTATTTCTGTTACATGATGCAACGTTCAAGTTCGATATAATTTGAAATTGAGTAGTACACAGATTGGAAAATTAAATTCTGGGCATTTAGTGGCCATCAGGTTGCAATAAAATGGTTTCTAGTGACACTAGTGAGTTACTTTGTTAGGTCTCTTATCTGTTCATCATTATCATAAGTTTGAAGATACAGAAGCGGACATCTTTCGTGGTTCGATGGAAGGTTTGATTGGGATGGAAATACAACATTTCGTCCTTAGTTAATGAATTGTGGTACCTCGCATTGGCCTTTTATCTCTCATTTTTTGTATAAAATGTCTTGAGTGACCATGGGGTCCAACTTTCAAGGGAATAATGAAAGGTGGGTTTTAGTTAAGTAATGAAAACATTAATAATTCACCTAGCACTTGTGGATTCAAATCACCTTCGAAGGATGAATGAATGACGCGATTTTTATGGTCCATAATATTTGTAAATTAAATATTGTTATGTTAGGAAAGGTTAGTTAGGTTAGTACAAGATTAGCACATCGGAAAGTGCCGTGAAGTATGAAATTGATTGATTTTGGTGTCGGTATTTAGGGTCAGTGCAGTCAGTAACTTGGGATGGGTATGTAGTTCAGGTCCATTAAGGTTAAGAATATAATTCCAGGGAATTCACTTCATACAGTACGAATGTGTTGTGTAGTAAGATATTGTTTTATAAAACGAATTCCTTCAGTCGTTGCGTTATATCGTTTATATTTATAATGGAATTCCAGTGTACTATAACATCGGATGATTTATTCCGATCCGATAACTTTCCAACCTTATTTATAATAGTACATATTATATATTATTAACAGTAATTATTATATAAAAGTTATTTGTTAAGTACGCATATTTAGGTAGAACATAAATATATATAAATACACATATATATGAAGTACCTATGTATTGTTAGTGCAGTTACAAATTCGTTTTTGTTGACTAATTTTTTTCTGACTAGAATTAAATAACTGATGGTTAGGGTACTGAAGATGTATTTATAAATGTAAAACTTGTATATCTTTAATTAAAGGGAAGATATCTTATTATTAGTAGATTGATCGTCAATGTATTTGTCCTTCATTATGTTTTTACAATCTCAGTTTAGGAAAGGCTGATACTCGTTTTCATTGCTGACTTATAAACCTAGCTAGTTGTAACTCTTGTATCGAGACTCATAAACAGTAGATATATAGTAAGTCGGAAAGAAATTTATTATTTAATTAATCTAATTGTCTGTGAAAATGTATTGTTGTGGAATCGTTCCAGACGATAAGCCAGTCGTAGGCACTTTGTAAGTAAAGGGCTTTTCATATTCCTAGCTAAGAAATGTTTGTCAGGTCAGTAGTTCTATGTCTCGTTAAAGTTATCCTACTTGTTTCCATTTGGTACATTGGTACTGCTAAGAAAATTAGGTCTAATCAAACAACGTGAAAAATAATACCCTTGTTATTATGAAGACGTGTTCTTTTCCGTTCACATTATGAGATTTGTATTGATATCGTAGTTATTTAAAGCTATTGGATTGCATACCTTGTATTAGATGGTATTGAGGACTATATATAATAGGCAATAACTTTTATTACACAACCAGGTCTTGTTTTGTGATGTGATGAAATTGGCCGTGAAAGTTATTGTTGTCTTTTATGCCATGTTCTGTAAACTTGCAGTTTTGTAGTATCCTAGCCTAGAATATCGTTTTTGTATGGTTGTGGAGGAACAATTTCAAATCGATTTAAAAAAACAAATTATCACGATGACTCTCAGCAAACAAAAACCAAAATGTTTTATTTTATCATTCGATGATCAAACCTTAACATACATATTATAATTAACACTTACTGATATTGATTTGTGAATAATAACGAATCCTACGAATAATAAAATTTTCAACAATGCAGAAATATAATACGGTTTATGAATTCTAATTGCTCATTTAATTTTTCATTGTAAAAGCCATTAATAAGGATCAGAATAGGGTACATTTTTTCGAATGAATAGACTCACTAAAATTATTCTATGGTTAATGTTTATAGCAAAGCATCATAGGTATCTACTTTATTTTTCCATCAATTCATGTTTCAAACGTTCAGCAAGTGCACGTCGAGCTGCTAGAGACTTCTCGTTGTGGGTTGACTGGATTGGAGATGACTTCAAAGACATTTGGGCAGCTCTGGCTGACTTTGGTCTTCGGGGTTGACCATCACTGCTTTCACTTCCGTTATGAATTGCTAATTGCTTTTCTCGCTCTTTTTTCTTCAAAGCAACAAGTTTATCCCTTTGTGCACTTAAGTACTCGCGTCGCCTCTGGATTTCTTCCTCTGTTCCTCCAGATACAAGGTCCTGAAATGCGAAAAGTTTTTAAAAATTGTTTTGAATACATAGTGAATTTATTATTAATATTAACATTAGCTAAATCAAACAAAAGTGAAAGAAAAAACAAAGTAGCTCGGTAATTTTTGTACCGTTGAAGGCGTCGGTTCATCTTCAGCATTGACTTCTAGAGCTTTTCGGACAGAAGTTAACATTCGGTGTTGCTCAGGGGCTACATTTGCTATTTCAGCAACTGTGGTCTCGTTAAATTTAACTGATTTTTTGGATCCTTTAATAGGAACCTCAGTCACTGAACGTGGTACTTCAGCCTGCGGGTGTGACCGTTCCGTCTCAGTTTCCTTTTGGCCTTCTAATGATTCCAAGTCCGTAATTTCTTGCTGCATTAGCTGGCTATTTATCAATATTATTATTATTAAGTCGTAAGTTTGAATATTGAAATGCCGTTTTTAAACGGATGGAGGCTAGAGAGGTTATCATAATCGAATGTTTACCACCACGCTAGACTCAAATTTATATTGAAATAATATTTACGTACCAGGTCCAAAACAAGTGCTTGATTGAAACGCTTTTAAATTTTCTATTATTTACCTTGAAGAAATTTCAGCAGCCACCTTGTTGAATTGGACCTGAGACTTTTCCTTTGGTGCAGATGAAAGTGACATATAGTTTGCAAGTGACTGTGCGGTTTCATTAACAACACTACTATTGCCTGTCGAGAGGTTTTCATGCTCCTCTTCTAAAGGCGATTTCTTGACACTACTGTGACCAATTTCAGCACTTTCACCAACTATAGCCTCAGCCTCAGCATGTTGAACTTTACTGAGTGGGGGATGAGTGTCCTTTTGTTGGGAAGAGGGTTTATGCAACGTTTTGTGTAAAGAACGGCTTAGGTTTACGTTGGCTTTTGTGCTTTCAAAAACGTCATTCTCGTCAGAGTACCTTATAACTACTTGGAGAAAGTCCTCTTCTCCATTGTTGTCCCCGGATGTCTCTGCGGAATCCTGTGAACGAAGGGCTGGTGAAAGCACTCCATATTTGGCAACAAGCAGCTCAAGAGACTGGAGTTGCAGATCAATATTTTTTCTGGTCATGATTCTACGAAATATAATAAAGTCTTCTGCCGCTTGCAATTGTTCTAAAGCAATCTGAAATTCAAAATTATAATTGTACTTCCGGTGCTCAACTCAAAGACAAATTATCCCTTAGCACCTTACCTTCGTGATATGAGATTCAGATAAAGTGCTCTGATTTTCTCGAAGTCGACATGCTTCTTCAACCTGTTCAGGTGATACTTGAAGATCTTCCATGAAACTTGAAAGCATGAAATCCACTAATGCTTTATATTCTTCATGAATCTTCCGGAACTCATCTTCTTTTTCGTCTGTCATGTTACTGTAACTATCCGGATCGAAGACTGATACACAAAAAAGACACTTTATTGTAAAATAAATATACCAATCAAAATATAAAATGCTGAAGGTTGTTTCTCTTAAGCTTACCAACAGATTTCTCTTCAATAAATCCCATCACAGGAATTTTCCAAATGTTTCCATGAAGGAAATTTACTAAACTGTCGAAAACCCAGCTATCTTCAGACATTTTATGTAAACGTCAAGACGGCGCTTTAGGAAAATTTCGAAAAATTTAAAAAATTTTCTGTAAAGTCTTCTTTTTGCATGTGAAAAATAGTTTCTAATTCGTTTTGTTGGCAAATACCTCAACTGGATGACTCAAACTATTAGGAACCACGAATTCTTGCTTTAGTTAGCCTATTTGAATTGAAACCAATGATTTTGGGGTGTGGACAATTTATTATGTTTGTAAATCCTAAATCCTAACTACTGCGTCTTCGTGCATGTCTTGAGTCCAATAGTGAATAGATTTGTACTCTAAACATCCTCAGGTGTGTTATCATTTTAAGCCAACCCCTTACCATTCCATGATACCACACGATGCCTTTTGGTGACTTTTCCAAAGAAAGCTTTCTCTGTGTTTCTGTTATGCTAAGCTACACACTAACTAAGTTGTCGAATGTACACCAGTTCACCTGCATGTATCTTGCAATTGCAAGTCGTGCTTTTATGAAACTTTCACCCTGAAACTACTCAAGTGAAGGTATGATATGGTACACATTATACCATCATATGTATACACAGGCTATCACCGGAAAAGAAAGCTATTCATTCATACTATCCAGATCCAGAATGGACTCCCAATTGGGGAAGGGGATTCTCCAGGCAACGTAAAGCAAACAATCCATCTTTTAGTCAATAGCTTCAGCGTTGATTGATGGAGTAAATTGGGACCAGACGACCAGACCTGCAAGCAATGCAAATGCTACGCGCTACCACATACATTGCTCCAGT